>CAUYLG010052132.1:0-130677 GCA_963573385.1 Cacajao melanocephalus | reverse complement strand
AACCCCAACAACTTACAAAACACACAACACCCCACAAACCAGTGTGTTGTTCTAAAAAAACCAAAACACAACCAAACAAAAAAAAAAAAAAAAAAAAAAAAAAAAAAAAAAAAAAAAGGTGGGGGATGCACTCCTAGTCTCTGACAAAACAGGCTTTAAACCTACAAAGATCAAAAAAGACAAAGAAGGGCATGACATAATGATAAAGGGATCAATTCATCAAGAAGAGCTAACTATCCTAAATATATATGCAACAAATACAGGAGCACTCAGATTCATAAAACAAGTTCTTAGAGACTTACAAAGAGACTTAGACTCCCACACAATAGTAGTAGGAGACCTTAACACCCCACTTTCGAAATTAACAAGGATATTCAGGACTTGAACCCAGCTCTGGATCAAGTGAACCTAATAGACATCTTCAGAACTCTCCACCCCAGATCAACAGAACATACATTCTTCTCAGTGCCGCATGGCACTGATTTTAAAAGCAACAACATAATTGGAAGTAAAACACTCCTCAGCAAATGCAGAAGAACTGAAATAATAACAAACAGTCTCTCAGAACACAGTGCAATCAAATTAGAATTCAGGAGTAAGAAACTCATTCAAAACCACAGAAGTATATGGAAATTGAACAACTTGCTCCTGAGCGGCTCCTGGGTAAATAATGAAATTAAAGCAGAAACTAAGAAGTTCTTTGAAACCAATGAGAACAAAGAGATAACATACCAGAATCTCTGGGACCCAGCTAAAGCAGTGTTAAGAGGAAAATTTATATCACTAAATGCCCACAGCCAGTATTATACTGAATGGGCAAAAGCTGGAAGCATTCCCTTTGAAAACCAGTACAAGTCAAGGATGCCCTTTCTCACCACTCCTATTCAACATAGTACTGGAAGTTCTGACCAGGGCAATCAGGCAAGAGAAAGAAATAAAGCGTATTCAAATAGAAAGAGAGGAAGTCAAATTGTTTCCGTTTGTAGAGGACATGATTCTATATTTAGAAAATCCCATTGTCTCAGCCTAAATATTCCTTAAGCTGACAAGCAACTTCAGCAAAGTCTTAGGACACAAAATCAGTGTGCAAAAATTACAAGCATTCCTATACACCTGTGTAACAAACCTGCAAGTTTTGCACATGTATCCCAGAAATTAAAGTAAAATAAAAATAAGAATAAAGAAAAAAGGAATTAGCTTCCTAGCTAAAGATTGTGGAAGTAAGATGAAATATTGAGACGGAACATTGCTGGGACCTCCCGTGCAAGGTCATGCAGATCCAAAGGAGAATCGCTGCTGCCTTCACTTGTCTTTCTGAAACTGAAAGAGCAGCAAACATAATCATGGGAACCTTACTTGTCATTAATTATTATTAATAGTAATGGGAGACAAAGCAAGCCCCTGTCGTAATGCTAGTACTACTACTACTACTCCTCCTCTACTACTGAGCATGGTGTGTATGGTGAGTCACACTACACACTTTTTTTTATTTGGTGTGTTTCTCCTGTTTTCCTCTTTAAATATCTTAGTGCTAGGAACTTTGAGAAAATTTGCTATCAATGAAACAAAATTTCCTACTAATAAAAACTAGTGACTCCACCTGTCCCTTTCTCTTCAGTTATCAGAAGAAATATCACTTCTTATTTTCAGAACAATATGTAACTATTTTTATTGAAAGGCCCTAGTGAACTGTTGGGAAGCTAACTCATGGTGGTTACTCTGTGGGCTGTCACTTCAGCAGAGAACACTTTCTATTACAGAACAGAGCAGACAGATGCTGGGTCTACATCTGTGTACTTCAAACACACTGAAAGCATAAAGTCAGACTGAGAGCACTTGATGAATGAAAGATGCAAGCAGAGATGAAAAGGCTGTAAATGCAGAAAGAGTTATAGTACAGCAGGTTCTGGAAACCATTTGGTTGGAATACATTTAAAGGATCCACATGGCAATAGTAACAATGTCTTGCACGATATCTAGCCCTGGAAAAGTAGAGAACTTCAAAATATGCTATGTCATTTTAGCTGTGGTAACAAAAGTCATTTTGCAACTCTTAAAGTCCATATAGTAAAAGACACTAAAGCAGAATTCACTGTGCCTTTAATTCCACATTGCTTTATGGTATGACCTACCTTGCCTACAATAAAAAATTTCTAGACAAAATTTTAGGTGATACTTTGTTATTACTACCTCATAAATCTATTCTTGCCTTTATAAATAATAAATTAGTTTTAAACTGAAGCCACAGTTAAATCTCTTCTAGAGGAAAGATGCACTTCCTTTTGTTAGGTTGTTTGACTAAAACAATCTAAAAAAAACCCACCTCATTTTAGATTAGGTTTTCTATACCTCAGCACTATATATATATATACATATATATATATATATTTATGGAGGACTGAAACTCGTCTTTATAATTAATAAAGATCATGGAGTAGAGGCCATTTCATGCAGACACAGTGATTTCGCCTCTTTCCCAGTGCAATTGTTTGTCTCTTACTTCTGAAGACGGCTGATGTCACCCATTAAACTTATTTACTTGTTTTCTGTATTTAACTTCTACGGAAAAGTTGCCCCTTTGGTCATTTCTTCTGTCCAATGGCATTTTCTCATGTTCTGATGCTTTCTTTTAAGGTATTATCCAAAGAGATGAGTCACCCATGGAAAAAGGGCTCTCTGGTCTGTGAGGAAGGAACTTTGAGCTGTCTGATGTGTGTTATTTCTCCAAGAAGGGATTGGAAGCCGTTGTGGAAGATGAAGTGACCCAGAGGTTTTCCTTAAAGGAACTACTAGTGTCATAGAATCTCCTCATAAGAACCAATGTAAATTTCCAGTACATCAGTCTGTGGCTCACTATGGTGTGGGTGCCGGGTGTCATAGTGCGCTATCGTGTCCTTCTGCCTCTGAGGTAAATCACATGCCTGATAATTTGATGAACGCTTGGCTCAGCTTTCTTTTTGAATCATGTACGTAATGGCCACATGCGTGTTCTGTGGTGCTAATTCCACTCATTCCCATGTAGGAATCGCCACCTCCAAACATGAACTCTATAGGAATGTATTAAGTATCCATTTCTCTTTCACATATTTTCCCCAAATGAAGCTGTATATTCAGAATCCACTGTATATTTTAGAATCTGGATCCACTTTGCTGTTACAGTCCAAGCTAACTTGAGGATGGAGAGAAAAAAAAGAAATTAAGAAGAAAGAAAAGGGAGAGGATTAACAGTTTCATATTCACTAGCGTATCAACTGAACTTTAAGGGCAGACCAGAATCCATCACCTTTCTTTGCCAGTCCATAGCAGTTCATAACTGCATAAGAATGAAAAAATTCTTGAGTGTGGTTACAAGTGGGTGAAAGACATTTAGAAGTGTGAGTTTGTTCCATCCAATTCATTGTGATCATGGACTTCTCTTTTTTTCTTTCTTTTCTTTTATTATACTTTAAGTTCTGGAGTACATGTGCAGAACTTGCAGGTTTGTTACATAGGTATAAACATGCCATGGTGGTTTGCTGCATCCATCAACCCATTATCTACATTAGGTATTTCTCCTAATGCTCTCTGTCCCCTAGCTCCCCATGCCCCAACAGGCCCTGGTGTGTGATGTTCCCCTCCCTGTGTCCATGTGTTCTCATTGTTCAACACCCAGTTATGAGTGAGAACATGTGGTGTTCGGTTTGTGAGATTGGCTATGGTTTTATCATAAATTGCTCTTATTAGTTTGAGACACATTCTATCAATACCTCATTTATTGAGAGTTTTTAGCATGAAGGGCTGTGGAATTTTGTCAAACGTCTTTTCTGCATCTCTTGAGATAAATATGTGGTTTTTGTCATTGGTTCTGTTTATATTGATTTGCATATGTTGAACCAGCCTTGCATCCCAGGGATGAAGCTGACTTGAACATGGTGGATAAGCTTTTTGATGTGCTGCTGGATTTGGTTTCCCAGAATTTTACTGAGGATTTTCTCATCAATGTTCATCAGGGATATTGTCCTGAAATTTTATTTTTCTGTTGTGTCTCTCAGGTTTTGGTATCAGGATGATGCTGGCCTTATAAAATGTGTTAGGGAGGATTCCCTTTTTTTCTATTGCTTGGAATAGTTTCAGAAGGAATGCTATCAGGTCCTCTTTGTACCCCTGGTAGAATTCGGCTGTGAATACATATGGTCCTGGACTTTTTTCGGTTGTTAGGCTATTAATTACTGCCTCAATTTCAGAACTTGTTATTAATCTGTTCAGGGATTCGACTTCTTTCTGGTTTAGTCTTGGGAGGGTGTATGTGTCCAGGAATTTACCCATTTCTTCTAGATTTTCTAGTTTATTTGCATAGAGGTGTTTATAGTGTTCTCTGATGGTAGTTTGTATTTCTTTGGGGTGGGTGGTGATATCTCCTTTATTGTTTTTTATTGCATCTACCTGATTCTTCTCTCTTTTCTTTTTTATTAGTCTGGCTAGTGATCTATCTATTTTGCTGATCCTTTCAAAAAATCAGCTCCTGGATTCATTGATTCTTTGAAGGGATTTCTATATCTCTATCTTCTCAGTTCTGCTCTGATCTCAGTTATTTTGCGTCTTCTGCTAGCTTTTGAATCTGCTGGCTCTTGCTTCTCTAGTTCCTTTAATTGTGATGTTAGGGTGTCAATTTTAGATCTTTCCTGCTTTCTCTTGTGGGCATTTACTGCTGTAAATTTACCTTTACATACTGTTTAAAATGTGTCCTAGAGATTCTGCTACACCTTGTCTTTTTTCTCACTGGTTTCAAAGAACTTATTTATTTCTGCCTTAATTTTGTTATTTACCCAGTAGTCATTCAGGAGAAGGTTGTTCAGTTTCCATGTAGTTTTGAGTGAGTTTCTTAATCCTGAGTTTTAATTTGATTTCACTGTGGTCTGAGAGACTGTTTGTTATGATTTCCATTCTTTTGTATTTGCCCTGAGCACTACTGATATTTAGGCAGGATAATATTTTGTTGTGGGACGCTGTCCTGTGCAGTGTTGAATATTTAGCAGCATATCAGCCTCTACCCACTAGGTGCCAGAAGCATCTCCCCCACCCAGTTGTGACAACTAAAATGTCTTCGGACATTGCCAACTGTCTTTTGTCAGCATTGGGGTGGTGGTGTCTGCAGCAAAATCACTCCTAGTTGAGTCACTGCTCTAGATTCTGGTCCTATAATGTTATTTTGTGGGATCATGTGATCTGAAATCCTAGCAGCATTCAAAAGGATTCAAAAGGATGTGATTGAGTGGTGAACTGTAATCAACTCAATAGCTCTAACTCTTGAAAAATTTTGAAAGAAAAGATAGTTTAAAAAAAGTAAAATTCAACATTATTTTGGCAACCAAGAATGGGAAGCTGCTTTCACATGAATTACTTGATCTTCAGGCATTTGGTGCTTAACATGAATAATGGCTATGATTATAAAGTTTCATTAGCATGCTACCTTCAATGCTTAATGGTCACTAAATGATTACGTACCACTTGGGGTGTTTCATCTGGTGATGTTAGCTGGTAATGTGCTACCCAGGCTTTCATTGCTATCATATGTGCATCATATTAGTTTTTGCTTTCTTTTTCACACTAAAGACCTGCATGAATCCCAAGCTGTAAGAATTAGCTTCTCTTTTCACTCAGTAAATGTACCGACACCTCCTGTTGGTACAAATAGGCCTAGAATGGAATATAATTTGGCCTTATGTTAAGTGCTTCCATTTCTGGGACGGTACAAATCCTGCATTTAGGAGAGCTTCTTTCTCAATGAGAAAGTGGCACTGATATTTACCTTGCAGCAGGTATGTTTTCACATTCATTGATTCAGGATTTACTGGGCACTAGTCAATAATTTGCATACAGCTCCAACATACCACCTGCCCCCAAATTATTTACACTTTAGACAGACTAGAAAAATGACTTGGCTGTGTGGGAGGTGAGTTACAAAGCAGAACAATGATAGCAGAGTGGTTGAAAGATTACCTGCAAAGAATTTGTAATAGGTGCTCTATGCACCACAGTTCTTGAGATAAATCTAGAGGGAGAGAGGTCACTGAGGATCTTACATTACCATGTCGATTTTTTATCTAGATCATTTTGAAAGATGAATAGGAGAAGGAAGAGCTCTTCAAAAGGGTAGAATGATATGGGCAAAGCATAAAAGAAGCAATTCCAATTGTGTATTTATGGGGGATGATATGTGGACCATTCTGAATTGCATAGACACTTTGTGTATGGAGTAGAGAGGTTACTTAGAACCAGGTTGGAGAAGGTTTTAAAATTTGGGTTTCATGGCTGGGGGTAGTGGCTCATGCCTGTAATCCTCGTATTTTGGGAGGCCAAGGCGGGCAGATCACAAGGTCAAGAGATCAAGACCATCCTGACCAACATGGTGAAACTGAGTCTCTACCAAAAATACAAAAATTAGCTGGGCATGGTGGTGCAAGCCTATATTCCCAGCTACTTGGGAGGCTGAGGCAGGAGAATAACTTGAACTTGGGAAACGAAGGTTGCAGTGAACTGAGATCATGCCACTGCACTCCAGCCTGGTGACAGGGCGAGACTGCGTCTCAAAAAAAAAAAAAAAACTGGGTTTTGTTTTTTCTTTAGGAAAAAGGGAAACACTGTTGATGCTTTTAAAAGAGCAGGATAACTTAAATATAGCAGTGTTTGAGTAACATGGATCTGGCGGTAGTACATAATGAGGACAATGAAATGATGCAGCCATGACAAGATCTTTGTATTTCATGTCAGCAATCAGAAAGCACCCATGATGGAAGAAGCACTGAACAACCAAGAGAATAAATGGCTCAGCCAGTTGACCCAACCAGCCTGGGTGAGTGGCCACACCAGCACTGGCCCAGTGGGCACAGAAACAGTGACCTTGTTGGTAGAGATCTGTGAAGGATATGTTCCAAGGTCCCCAGTGTATACCTGAAACTGTGAATAGTGCTGAACCCTATATATACGATAGATAGGGTTCGTATATGCTATGTTTTTTCATATACACACATACTTATGATAAAGATTTATCTATAAATCACAGTAACATTAAAAACAGCACTAATAAAATAGAACAATTGTAACACTATCCTTTAAGAAAAGTTATATGGACGTGGTCTCCCTCTGTCTGTACCACAAGCCATTAAGACCCAGGAAAGCAAACTTGCACTTAAGGGACGACGACTGCATTTCTGATCCAGCCATTGTCGCTGCCAAAAGTCCCAGCTGCCTGCAATGGTAACCGATGGGGAGGCACTTGGTCTTCAGAAAATGAAGCAGCCACCTGGTGGCAAGTTGGCATAGTTGCTCTTTTTCTACCCTGAGGAGAAACAATTAATTTTGATAGAGATATGTTACATTTTTCAGCCACAGGTTTGCCTTTCCTACTCTCGGGTTTTAGACAGAACCAATATTCAAGGGCTGACATGTGTCTGATCCATTGATATGGTATCCCATGCAATATCACGTTGAAGAGCCTCCTTAACAGCAAAGGAGTTTTAGCAATGAACATATGAACCAAAAGGTCTACAGGTTCTTTCACATACTATATCACCCATGACCTGCGGGTATCACAGAGCAATGGCGTAGTTCATGGGAGGCTCAACTGAAGCACAAGCCAGATATGATGCACTACAAGGATGAGGTGCCATTCTCCAGGATGCAATATACATGTTAAATCAAGGACTAGTGTGTGGTGCTGTTTCCTCAATGGTTAGAATACACGGGTCTGGGGGCGAACGGGTAGAAGTAAGCATTCTCCTGCTAACTATCATCGGCACTTTCTATCTCCACGATCTTGGCTTCTGCAGATTTAGAGATCTTGGTTCCCAGAGAGGGAAAAGCTTCAAAAAGAGTTACATGAAAAGTTGCCAGCTTTGAAGAGCATTCATCATCCTGGCAGGAATAATACACCCAGATTATTAGGAGAAAGTTGTGGGAATGGAGGCATCTCTTTGGCACCTGGCTATCCCCTTGGTTGCCTCTTGGTACTCTCTTGCCCAGTTTTCAGGGTAAATGGGTATAATAGTCATTGCCTGAGAAAAAACTGGTGGCCAGAGGCTGAGAGCCTTAGCTCATGCCCATTGGATGAACTACCTAGTCCAGGAGTGGCACCAGCTGAAGGCGAGCAGGATCTAGAATGGATAGCTGGGAAAATACATAATAGTCTTGAGACTCTGTGGGTGCTAGAGTTCATCCCACAAACCTCCTCATTCTGTGTTTCTTCCCAAGAGGAGAGGACTATCAGAATCTTGGAGGAGATGTTTCCTGAACTTACATGAAGTGGATCTGAGTGGCCAAAGTGTAGATGGCATTAGATGCTGTGGTGCACTGTCTAGTCCCCCTTTCAGAACTGAAGGACTGACTGACTCTCCCAGCTGCTGGGATGACGCCTGCTGATAGTGATCAATGACTTGCCTTCTCCTGTTCACTTACCTTAACAAATCTCTTCCCCAGGACAGCCTGAATCCAGCCTGTGGTTAATGTGGAAGTGGGAACTGGGGAGAGTGCTATAAAAGTTTGCTGTCTCAGTCATTCCTGAGAAGTCTGAGGAGAAAAAAAGTTTGATGTCTTTGTCTCAACTCAGGAAGTCTCTGAAGGGTGATTCCAGCTGTACAGTGTTTCTTGTTACAAATGCATCTCAGTAAAACTTTTTCTTCTGCAAATACAGCTTCCTCTCCTTCCCTTCGCATTCCAAACGTTGATTCTGAGACTGTGTCAGAATTGTAATACACCTCTTGAGCACTACTCTACATCTCAGAGTTCGCCTCCTGGGAATGCAGCTATGACAGTTACATACTACTCTGTTTGCCTTTATTATAATCTGCATAAAATTTTACAATAGCCCTTTTATTTTCCTTCCCTACCCCCATTCAGGTTTTAAAATAGACCACCTATCTAATGAAATTATACTGCTGTCACATTTCGTTCCTCTAAAGATAGCTTTAGCACAGCTGCCTAGAAAATGGGTGAGACTGTTCACTTTTACACATTTAACTGTAAAATCAGGTGATGATTTACATAACAGTAGGTCTTCCACTTTCAGAAGCTTTGTAATTGCTTAGATAGTAACTTCTCACTCAAATTTAGCCACAAGTTGTAGGCAGTGACTACTGAGATGAAAATGTAGGTAATTCTCTCACTGTTTTCTTTCTTTTGTAATATTTGTAATATAATTTCTTCTCAATTATTGATCCAGCATTATATTTTCCTCCACAAAACAAATCTATCCCCCCAATTGCATAGGTTTAACACGTTTTTCAGTGTGTTTTTATATGTATTTCTTCTCCTGAATTCCAGAGTAGCTATATTTGGAAGAAGACAGAACATAAATATTTAGTGTATTTTGTATATGAAATCGCTGTTACTGATGAAATATGCAAAGACAAAAATAGCAAAGTTTTTCACATTGAAAGCACTAATAAAAATTAGGGAGAAATGAGTTGTTTTACTATTTCTATCTCATATTCTCATAGACATAAAAATTATAATTTTTTGTGGACATTATCATATTAGGTAAATAAATTTTCTTCATTGCATTCCTTTAAAAGCCAATTTGCAGAATCATAAATAAAAAACTTAGTATTATGAAAGAGCATAAGACGTCTTTGACTTCGTTTTCTATTTTTACTTCATCTTAAGGCATTGTTTCCATGTGGCAGTTTTAATTTCTTGTTTTAAGCACACATAGAAATAACCACAAGCTAATAATCTCGGCTTACAAAGCAGATAAGTAGTCAAGACAAAATGTGTACAGTTAATAGAACAAGAAATGTAAATTGAATAGATTTTACAATTTTCCAGCTATTATCCTGTTTGGAAAAGGTGGAGGGAAGGTGCGGCGTCTTACAAGCGAAAAAATCACCCCCATATATTTTATTAGGCTGCTACTATATGAAGTTGAAAGTTTATGTATGAAGAAATAGGGAAGAAGCTCAGAATTTTGGGGATAACAATAAAAAAATAGAAATGGTGAAAAGTGATTGCACATGGCGCAGGATGCAAGTGAGAGATGTGGAAAGGTGACTCCTCCTTTGTACTGTTCAATGTTTCAAAATACTTGCTTATATTGTGTGGATTTTAAAAACTGAATTCAAATTTTATATGTAAAACTCTTAAGATAGTTCAATATCTGTAGATCAGAAGGTGTTCAATTACTTCTCCTGGTAAGCACACTTTGTAGAGATCTGAAAAATCCATAGATGAGCTCTATGTTTGTGTATTCTTACTCTGTTTCTTGCGCCATCAATCTGTTATTTTACAATTTGCCTATTTTCTCTGGATTAAATATTAGAAACAGGGGATGTTTCTCCCCAACATCTTCGTTTCAGATTCAGGTCTAATTTATGTATCAGAACATCTCTCATTCTTGGTCTTCTCCCTGGTTTAGTGTATTTTGTTTTATAATCTTTCATAATGGGGAGATGAAGACTTACAATTTATGACTCAGAAAATGAATGCTGGATTTGAATTGCAGAATCAAGAATTGGAAAGATTGATTTATTCCTCTGAGACATTCCATAGAATAAATATAGGTCTTGCTCCAATTGGGTGTAACATCTAGCAAGATAGGAATATATGATGGCTAAAATAACAATATTATTGATAACATCATTACGAAAATCCAGTAATGTGGTCAGGAGGGTCTTCCAGAAAGCAGAATACTTACAGAAAGACTCAACGTGTACTTGGCTGAAGAAGATCAGGGTCCTGATGAGGTAAGCAGTGCAACCATAGGAATGGTATGGAAACAGGATTTGTTACGCTATTTTTCTGCAAAACCAACATGGTGGAGTAGATTTGGTGAGAAGTAAAAATAAAGTGAAAATCATTTTGCAATGATTTAAACATTGAAAACTGCTAGTAATGTGACTTAAGATTATGTACAATTTCATATGTTAGAATACACAATATGGATTTTACTCTGTTGGAAATAGGGAATAAGAAAAATTTTTAAGCAAAGGAGTCGTATACCAAAAGTAAAGTTTTTGGAAACTTGGCAGTAATATGAAACTTGGAGTCTATACTATTTTTTCTGAACTAACTCTTAGCAGTTTTTAGAAACCTGGTAGACAGTAATTTTAAAACAATACATATCTCACTACAATATAAATAACATTTTTGAGCAGTGATGTATTTAAAAATATTTTTACATTTTTAAATATTTACATCTTATGTTTTGAAAATTTTTCTTATTCAAGAGAATTTAATTATTTGTATTATAAAATATCTTAAGAATTTTAAATTCATATTGTTAGAATTTTTATAATATTTTGAGAGAATGTAACTGTATTAGCGTTCTCTAGAGGGACAGAAATAATAGGATAGATGTATATATGAAAGGAATTTATTAAGGACTGTTGACTCACATGATCACAAGGTGAAGTCTCACAATAGGCCATCTGCAAGCTGAAGAGCAAGGAAGTCTGTCTAGTCCCCAGACCTCAAAAGTAGGGAAACTGACGTGCAACCTTCAGTCTGTGGCTGAAGGCTGGAGAGCCCCCGGCAAACCACTGGTGTAGATTTGAGAGTGTAAAAGTTGAAGAACTTGGAGTCTGATGTTGGAGGGCAGGAAGCATCCAGCAAGAGAGAAAGATGGAGGCCAGAAGACGCAGCCCATCTAGTCCTTCCACGTTCCTCTGCCTGCTTTTATCCTAGCTGCCCTGGCAGCTGATTAGAAGGTGCCCACCCATATTGAGGGTGGGTCTGCCTTTTCCAGCCCACTGACTCAAATGTTAATTTCCTTTGGCAACACTCTCACAGACACACCCAGGAACAGTACTTTGCATCCTTCGATCCAATCTAGTTGACATTCAATATTAACCATCACAGCAACCAACCAACAGTTGGCAGAAGAATATGTGAAAATATTTCTTCCTGTAATACATCTTCCCTACAGTCAATAACTCAAAGCTTTCACTTGTCTTTTCCCTATAAAATGAAGTGATTGACCTAAATGCTTGGTAATGCCTGATTTAATTTAGCCACAGCTTTTGGTGATATTTATAATTCTGAGCAATCAAAGATCTATACTTGTAATACTATAATTTCGTCTTGATTTTTTACTATAATAGATTTTTCACTAAGCACTCATTCTTTTCGTTGATGTGGCAATCTACAAGTGAAAAGGAGTGATTTTTGGAATGGATAAAGTTACATCAACATGGTTCTGTATAATACAATATTCATTTGTATCCACATCAATTTCATTCTTTTTCTAATAAGATGTTTCCCACCAACATTTAGAAGAAACCGTTTCTATCATGTACTTTACACTGAAAACAGAATTTGTATTGGTTTGTGTACTCTTTTCATTCCTTTTAGACAGCAGTGAAATCTAGTGACTGATTTTCAGAAAATAATGCAAGTTACTTATCTCTCTTTCCTAGTTCACTAAGTGCAGGCTCACAAATAAATCAAATTGTCAGAAGTTTTTCTTTTTATTGGAATATCCTTTAATGTCAATTGTATCTGAGGCACATTCTTATAACTACATTATAGGAAATAGGAGCTTAAGCATTTTCTAGTGAAAGTGAAAACCCTTTTAGCAACCAATCAATCACTTTGGTCTTATGATTTGTAGAATTGACTTTCCTGATGTTCTTATAGATAAATGAAATAAATGTCCTTTTAAGGCCTGTTCAATACAAACTCCTAAGATTCTATTCGTATACACAGAAAAGCAAAATTGGAAAAGGAATTTGTTGTCCCTCTCTTTTTTTTTTTTAATCTGAAGAAAAATTTAAATTATCCGTGCTAGTTCTTAGGTCCAGAAAGTCACCAATATGCTGCTATTTATGGTTAAATGTTCAAGTAAATGGATCTGGGACTGTATTCCAAATGAAAGGTCTTTTCTTAGCAACATAAGTGACTCTGTGCTGTATGTACAGAGGAATTAAAAAAGAAATACATAGATCATACTCTATGGCAGTTCTAAAAGCAAAACTGAAAAGAGGAATAATACAATGAATTATTTATGGAATCTAAAAATCCTAAAATAACAGCTCTGAGGATAAAAACTGAAGAGCTTTATGTTACTTTGTATCAGGTATGGCAGAACAGAAATTAATGATCAATTAAGCATATTAGTGTGGTACTAAAATAATAGAATAGAAATAAAGTTGATGAATAGTAAATGACGCAGTCACAAAATCCTTCAGAAACAGAGGTAAATAGCACAAATAATCACCACCATCTCTTTTAATCTTAATGATATCTGAAAGAAACATGTAATTTAAGAAAAAGATCACCTCACATAACAGTTTGCCTATTTAATACCTTTCTGGCATGTTGCATACTTATTTATCTCACTTTTCCCCTCTAATTCATGTTAATTATTTATGCTTGGCACTTAGTAATAAACAAATATTTATGAACTGAAACTTAAGTGAATGATCCAGGAAAATTTAAAAATACACCACCTCATTGACAGTTTTGTTTTTCTCAATCCTCAGAGGCATCCAAAGAAACCTGAATTTTTTGCTCACTATAAAGTCTATGAGAGTTTAACTCAGAGTGACTGAGTGTTGGAAAACTAGGTTATTGCCTGGGAGGTATGTAGCCACTGAAGAACTTTCTGGCAGAACATCCAGAGGATACATCAGTTAAAAAAGTCTCCCCTTATATCTGCATATTATTTTCAGATGCCTTAGAGAGAAGCATTTGTCTGAATTCCCTCCCTGGAATGGAGATAGAGTAGGGGAAGAGTCAGCTTCATGAGGATCTTTTGTAGTACGTGTGCTTGGAGATGTTTTAGAAAGAGCATCTTATAGATTGCTGGGTCAGAACCAAAATCAACATTCCAAAAAGCATTCTGAATCCAAATAAAGCAATATAAACAAAGAAAAAAAAGAAGGCAAATGTGAAGGCTTGGATCTTGGGAACCAATGAAGACAGTTCTTGCAAAGAGAGAAGGGAGACACAAATCTAGAGAAATTTCCCCAAAAATTATCCTAGAGGAGGTTTATTTCCATTCGCTGCCTTCGGTCTCTGGAATTGTCCTAGGAGTAAAGGTCCATTGATGAGTGGGCACTTCTGGGTTTGGCATTGATTTTCATTGGAGTAGTAAAGTGGTAAGAATGCGTATTGCTATGCTCCTTCCTAGACTCACTAAATCAAAATCTCTTAAGAATCGGGCTCAGAGGTATATGTTTGTGTTTGACAAGTTCCACATGTGAAACTTGTTGTCTCTAAAGAAATGGAATTAATGACTTCAATGACTAAAATCATTTATTTCACCGTTACACTCTTAGGAGTATCCATTTAATTTCAACCTTCAAAGTCAAACATGACACAAAAATCAATACTTCAGAGTTCAATAAATAAGCAATAGCAGTTTTCAAAGGGCTCACAGCTGTGTATTTTAATCTTGTGAATGAATGGATCTGGGTGTTTAACCCTCGCAAGTCATAAACCTACTTTTATTTCATTAATCTTTTGTATTTCATTATTTCTGCTCTTATCTGTATTATTTCTTTTCTTCTACTGATTTTGGGTTTAGTTTGCTTTTCCTTTTCTAGTTGTTTTCATTTTGAGACACAGTTTCACTCCTGTTGCCCGGGCTGGAGTGCAATGGCTCGATCTTGGCTCACCACAACCTCTGCCTCCCGGGTTCATGCGATTCTCCTGCCTCAGCCTCCCTGAGTATCTGGAATTACAGGCATCGACCACCATGCCCAGCTAATTTTGTATTTTTAGTAGAGACAGGGTTTCTTCATGTTGGTCAGGCTGGTCTCGAACTCCCGATCTCTCAGGCGATACGCCTGCCTTGGCCTCCCAAAGTGCTGGAATTACAGGCATGAGCCACCGCGCCTGGCCTTTTTCTAGTTTTTTTAAGATGCATCTTAGGGTATTTATTTGAAGTTTTTCTACTTTTTTTGACGTAGGTACTTACAAAATTTCCATTTAGTACTACTTTTGCTGTACACCACAGGTTTTGATAGGTCGTGTTTCCATTTTCATTTATTTAAAACATTTTTAAATTTTCATCTTAATTTCTTCATTAGCTCACTGGTCATTTAGGAGCACACTGTTTAATTTCCATATGTGTGTATAGTTTCCGAAGTTCCTCTTGTTATTGATTTCCAGTTTCATTCAATTGTGATAATGGAAGATATGTAATATGATTTCAAATTTTTTGAATTTTTTAAGACTTGTCTTATGGCTTAACATATGGTCTTTTCTTGAGAATGATCCACGTGCTGAAGAGAAGAATGTGTATTCTGCAGCTATTGGAGTCAATGTTCTTTAAGTGTCTATTAAGTCCATTTGGACCGTAGTGAAGATTAAGTCTGATGTTTCTTTTTTGATTTTCTAACAGGTTGATCTGTCCAATGCTGAGAGTGGGTTGTCAGGGTCTCCAGCTGCTATTGTACTGGCATCTGTCTTTCTCTTTAGATTTAATAATATTTGCTTTATATATTTCGGTGCTCCAGTGTAGGGCACGTGTCTATTTACAATTGTTATTTCCTCTAGCTGAAATGACCACTTTATCATTACATAATGACAGTTTTGTCTCTTTTTACAGTTTTTGTTTTGAAGTCTATTTTATCTAATATAACTACATCCACTCTTTTTTGGTTTCCATTTTCATGAAATAACTTTTGTAATCTCTTTATTTTCAGTATCTTTATAGGTAAAGTGAGATTCTTGTTGGTGACATATAGTTGGATCTTGTTATTTATCCATTCAGTCAGTCTTTTGATTGGAGAGTTTAGTCCATTTATATTCAGTGTTATTATTGATAGGTAAGGGCTGACTACTGCCATTTCATTCTTTTCTTGTTATTTAATAGCCCTCCCTACCTCTCTCCCTCCTTCCTTTCTTTCTCCTTGCCTGCCCACCTGCAGTTGGCCAAGCAGGCATTACTGGGGCTGGAGGGTCCCTTTCCAAGATTGCTCATTCACATGGCTCTTGGCAGGAGGCCTCAGTTCCTTGCTACCTATAGTTAGGTGGCTTCTATTTCTTATTACATGGGCCTCTTTGTAGGATTACTTGAGCTTTCTCATTATGTGGCAGCTGGCTTCCCTCTAGGCAAGTGATACAAAAGTGAAAGCAAGAAAGAATTCCCATAAAAAGATGAATAACCCAGTTCAAAAATGGGTGAAGGTTTTGAATAGACATTTTTTCCAAAGAAAAATGGCCAACAGCACATGAAAAAATACTCAAAGTCATTAGTTATCAGGAAAATGCAAATCAAAAACACAATGAGATACTATTATACCAGAATGACTGTAATAAAAAAAGAGACAGTAGCAGGTATTGAAAAAGTTGAGGGGAAACTGGAACCCTTGTACATTGCTGGACGGAATGTCAAATAGCGCAACCACTTTGGAAAAGTTTGGCAGTTCCTCAAACAGTTAAATGTAGAGTTACCATTTAACCCAGCAATTCCACTCCTAGGTATAAATCCAAGAGGAATGAAAACAGATGCTCACACAAACATATATACATACATATTCATAGCAGCATTATTCATAATAGCCAAAAAGTAGAAATAACCCGAAATATCCATCACCAGATGACTGGATAAACAAAATATAGTATATTCATACAATTGAATATTATTTGGCCAGAAAAGGAATAAAATACTGATACGTGCTATAGTATGGTTGAACCTTGAAAACATTATGCTAAATGAAAGAAGTCAATCATGAAAGACCACGTGTTGTGTGATTCTATTTACATAAGTATCCAGAATAGGCAAGTCCTTAGAGACGGAAAGCAGATGAGTGGTTGACAGTGGCTAGGGGAAAAGACATTAGGGTGTGACTGCAAAAGAGTATGGAATTTCTTTTAGGGGAGGATGAAAATGTTCTAAAATTATGTAGAGGTGATTGATTACAGAATCCTGTGAATATACTAAAAGAAAATTACATGCTTTAAATTGGTGAAGTGTGGCCGGGCACAGTGGCTCAATCCCAGCACTTTGGAAGGCCGAGGTTGGTGGATCATCTGAGGTCAGGAGTTCGAGACCAGCCTGGCCAACATGGTGAAACCCTGTCTCTACTAAAAATACAAAAAATTAGTCGGGTGTGGGTGGCATGCACCTGTAATCCCAGCTACTTGGGAGGCTGAGACAGGAGAATAACTTGAACCTGGGAGGCAGAGGTTGCAGTGAGCTGAGATCACGTCATTGCACTCCAGCCTGGGCAGCAGAGTGGGACTCCATCTCAAAAAGGACCAAAATCGATGACGTGTATGATATGTGAATTATATCCCAATACCGCTGTTAAAAAAAGAAGGAACTCATAATACCTTTAATATCCTAAAGTTGGAAGTCATCCATTGTCATTTCCACCACATTGTATTTGTTAGAAGCAAGTCACTAAGTCCAGCACATGTCTGACGGGAGGAACTAAGCTTCACCTCTTGAAGGGAAGAGCATCAAAGACTTTGCGGACAAATTTTAAACCCAGCATAGGTATAGAGAGGCTATCAGTGGGGGCCTGGACTGCCTAAATGCAAACCCCAGCTCTGCCTGGCTAGCATGAACCTGTTTTAACTCTTTTTTTTGAGTTGGGGTCTCACTCTGATGCCCAGGCTGGAGTGCAGTGGTGTGATCATGGCTCACTACAGCTTCAACCTCGGGCTCCAGTGGTCCTCCTACCTCAGCCTCCCGAATAGCTGGGACTACAGGTGCACACCACCATGTCCGGCTAATTTTTAAAAATGTTTTTGGAGAGACAGAGTCTTGCTATGTTGCCCAGGCTGGTGCTGGTCTCAAATTCCTGGCCTCAAGTGATCATCCTGCCTCAGCCTCCCAAAGTGTTGAGATTACAGGTGTGAGTCACCATGCCCGGCCAACCTATTTACCTCTTTTTTTTTTTTTTAAGGCAGAGTTAGTGATTGACTAGATTCCATGTAGACCCAACTGCCTTTGTATGATTGTCTGGATATCATCACCCTTCCTGTAGCTTTTAACATGTGACAGTTCTTAAATGGGCAGTAGCTTCTGGGGTGAATTGGATTTTAGGATACCTGCTGCTTCATGCTAGCCAGGCAAGTCCATCATAGATGTATGCTCTGCACATCTCAGGGTGGCACGGGCTCCCTCTGGGACACATTCCTGCTGATCCCTGAGTCTAGCAAAGGTGTGCAGTCCCCATCTGCTTTCTTTATTTTCTGAGTATGTCTCCTTCTGACTGTGGCCTGCAAGTTAGAGGTCATCTTCCTGTGGTCCTCTATTGAGTATTCAATCTACTGCCAGTTTGAATTTCTTTAGCTGGTGTCCACATCCATTTCCACGGTGCCCAGTAGGTCTGAACCCTTCAAGTCCTGTGCCCAACAGAATTTCGGTTTGCTGCCTTCTCCAGGCTTTCTGAAGCTCACTCTCATTCAGTATTTTTCTTGCCATGTCTATTCTCCCTTTGGCTCTGGGCCCTGGTACCCGCTTGCAGCCTCTTTGGGCATCCATCACCACCACCTTTTGCATATAGTGTTGGTGCCCAACTGCAGCCTCATGGGAACAAGGGACATGCCCTGTCCAAGGGCCCCGCACCACCCGATGAGGATAACTTCAAGTTTTTAGCCTGAACGCTCCCCGAGTCTAGGAAGGAACTGGGAGTGCTGAAAAAACCAGAGGTGTAGGGGCGGGAGTATTATTGAGAAAAGTTTTACATTTTTGTTTTTTGAGACAGGGTCTGGCTCTATCACTCAGGCTGGAGTGCAGTCCTGTAATCATAGCTCACTACAGCTTCGACCTCCTGGGCTCAAGCCTCAACCTCCCAAGCTCCTGCCTCAACCTCCCAAGGGCTGAGACTACAGGCACGCACCACAGTGCCCAGCTATTTTTTAAATTACTTTTTTGTAGAAAAGAGGTCTTGCTATATTGTCCAGGTTGGTCTCAAACTCCTGGGCTCAAGTGATCCTCCCACCTCAGCCTCCCAAAGGGCTGGGATTATAGGTATGAGCCACCACACCCCACAAAGACAAGTTTTTAAAGGAACAAGCAAATTTCAGAACAATACACAGGGTGTGTATCTGTGGAGGGAGGCAGGGGGTGGGTGATTTTGAAAGGATGCCAAATTAGCTGGTGCCTAGGTGAGCTGAAGACTCCAGGGATTCAGCCTGACTTCCCCGTCACCTGGAGGTTTATTTCTCTAGATTGGAGACATTTCTAGGAGCCTGCCCTCTCTTTTTTTTCCTTTGAGACAGGTCTCACTCTGTTCCCCAGGGTCCAGGCTGGAGTGCAGTGGTGTGATCATGGTTCACTGGATTCAACCTCCTGGATTCAAGTGCTCCTCCCACCTAAGCCTCCCAAGCAGCTGGGACTATAGGATGTGCCACTATGCCCAGCTAACCTCTTGGCTTCTTGAGAAAAGCTGTGGCATCTTGTGCTGTCCCTGCTGGCTCTCTCTGCCCCTGAATCTGAGGGTTGTGTTGGCAGATGCAGCGGGCACAGTAGAAGAGGTGCACGCTAGACGGCTGTGGGGGTTCCAGAAGACTGAGCACAGGAGAGAGGGCTGGAATGGGGTAGAGTTCTAGTCTCCAGCCCTGGATTCTCTAGGCCCAGAGCAAATCACCTTCCGTCTCAGGCATGACTATTCGGGCTACAAAATGAGGAGACTGGAGAAAATGACTTCAGGGGCCTTGTGTGTTAGACATTTGCTACAGTATCCTGGTGAGGGCATGGAGGGGACAGGCGTGGCTAAGGGAGGGATCTTGTGAACTGCAGCAGGTGTGTCCTGGCCTGGGGAGCCTGGAGTCTGGTCTGCTGGATTTGGTTTCTCTGCTGTAATCCAGAGCACTCTGGTCTTCTTGAGGAGCCCCTGGTTGGCAGGGCCTGGAACGGGAGCTCTGCAGTACAGTACAGATTCGTCACAATCCCAAATCAGCCTTCGTCCCTGGCCCTTCGTCACTTCCAGCTTCCCACTTGGCCTTGCCTCAGTCCCTGTCCTAGCCACTGGGCTGTAAGCCCCGTGAGGTCAGGCACCTGCTCCGCCTCATGCAGATGCCCAGCAAATATTCGCTAAATGGAATTAGTGACCATTTGTGTCTGGAGATTTCTTGACCCTGACTTCTGTGTAAAGGGCCACTGTTGGGTGATAGGTGTTATGGAGGTTCCTGTGGCTTTGGGATCCAAGCATGTCTGTGCCAGAGCTGGCTTTGCACGGGTAGTAGTTTCAGAAAAAAATGTTTCATGTTAAATGCAGATGTCTTTGAGTTGGTGAAATCCAACCCATGACTGCTGGCTTCATTTGTCTGTTTCCAAACCTCCCTCTCCCACCGCACACTAGATAAGGCACAGTTTTCATAGGAGGTTTCTCAGCTCTAGGGAGCCACAGAGAAGTAATTGCTCAGACCTTAAGATAATAATACAGTGGGTTCTCCTGGCGCCTTCATTCAAGGACACCTCCTCACCCGCCAGCGTGATCCGATCACAGCTTGTAGAGTGCCATAACCCCTATTATTAGCTCCACCTCACATCCATGGCAACAGTGGTCCTGAAGGAAGAGGGCAGTTAGGGCTGGAACTGAAACAGGATTCCTGGGCTTCTGAGATCTGGGTCCTGGGCAGGACAGCAGCAGATATTTCTGATGGATGAAGGGCTGGACCAGGGCTTGTGGGAGCCTGAATTGCTTTGGACTGAAGCTTAAACACCAGAAGTGTGAGAGTCAAGTGATGACTGGGTCACAGTGATTGGGGGACTTATGCAGGGTTAGGGGACATGAAGGTTCTCCAAACCTGTCCTCTAACCAGCAACAAAACACAGCCCCAGCCACCAGCCTAGTTTCATGAGGCATGACCAGAAGTGACCAGATGGGATGATGAGGGGATGTCTCACTGTGCTGTGAGGGATTGTGGGAGGACTTTGGAGTTCAGGTCTAGAGGAAAGAGCCCAGAGAATGCAGAACCAGATCCAGGCAATGAAAGTTATTGAGAGGCCATAGCTGGCTTAATATAAGATGCAGCATTGAACAATCAGAGATCTTTCAAAAGGGAAAGGGCTCCCACTGGAGGAAGCAAGCTCCCCATTGCTGGCGGTGACAGGCAGAAGGAGGGCACTGCTAGCCAGGGTTGTCACAGATGGAGCCATGCCTGGGCTTTCTGGTAGACGTGCCCTGCCTGGCTCTCTGATGTCTCCGGTGCCTGTCCATGGGGTGGACTGAGTTCAGCAGCTTTTTGAGGTCCCAGGGAAAGTCTGCTGGACTGAGAGAAACATTTTTGATGTCAGTGAGGAAGAGGAGTATGGCCGCCTCTCACTTCTCTGTCTTGGCTGGAGGCCATTGGGTGTCTGTGAGGGTGACCTGAAGTTTTGTCTTGTTTTTTCTTTTTTTTAAAAATTTAAACAAAAATGGGAAAATCCAGGGGATAGGCCTCACCCGGCCACTCATCCTTGCCCTGCCGCCAGCCCGTCCTTCTGTTCTCTTTACATGTCCCCATCCCTCCCTGCTCTCCTCCCTTCCTCCCTGCTCTCTCTCCTCCTCCCCTCCTTTCTCCTGACTCTTTCCTTCTTCCTTTGTTTCTTCTTTCCTTTTTTTTTAAATTATAGAAGTGTAGTTCTATAATTTTAAATTATAGAACTGTAGTTCATGGATATATTCCAATTGTTAAAACAACAATAGTGATAGATGGAAATTCGTCTTGACTACCCTCTTCCAATTTCTAGTCTGTTCTCTAGAAGGGATCACTGTTTTTAATTTGGTATCCTTTCACAATCCCTCCCACCCCCCAGATACATACCATATGTATTATTCTGAAATTTGCTGTTCCTTTAAAAACTTGTCTTTGTGGGGTGTGGTGGCTCACACCTGTAATCCCAGCACTTTGGGAGGCTGAAGTGGGAGGATCACTTGAGCCCAGGAGTTTGAGACCAAGCTGGACAACATAGCAAGACCCCTTCTCTACAAAAATTAATTTAAAAAATAGCTGGGCACTGTGGTGTGTGCCTGTAGTCTCAGCTACTTGGAAGGTTGAGGCAGGAGGATTGCTTGAGCCCAGGAGGTTGAAGCTGTAGGGAGCTATGACTGCAGGACTGCACTCCACACTCCAGCCTGAGTGATAGAGCTAGACCCTGTCTCAAAAAACATATTCCCATGCCAGGTCATGTGGAGCTCCTCCATTCTTTTTTTTTTTTTTTTTTTTTTTTGAGATGAAGTCTCACTTTGTCGCCCAGGCTGGAGTGCAGTGGTGCAGTCTTGGCTCACTGCAACCTCCGCCTCCTGGGCTCAGGCAATTCTTCTGCCTCAGCCTCCTGAGTAGCTGGGAACTATAGGTGCATGCCACCACGCCTGGCTAATTTTTTTGTATTTTTAGTAGAGATGGGGTTTCACTATCTTGGTCAAGCTGGTCTCGAACTCCTGACCTCGTGATCTGCCTGACTCGGCCTCCCAAAATGCTGGATTACAGGCATGAGCCACCGCACGCAGCCAACTCCTCCATGCTTTATAATAGCTCATACTATTCCACATATAGCTATAGATGGTTTACTTAACTATTTCTATATTGATGAACATTTCAGGTATTTCCAGTTTTTCTTTAAACAATGCTGTAGTGCCAGCCTTTGTGTGCACGTGTGTGTGTGTTTGTCTATGACAGTGACCTGGAATGAAGATTTTTAGGTGGAAGAATATGCACATTTAAATTTCAGTAGATCTTGCCCGAAATTACCCTCCATTTACACTCCCTCCAACAGAGAACGAGAGTACTTGTTTTCCTACAACTTTACCGACATTTGACAACGGCCCAGCAGTGAGAGCTTCCAGCATCCACCTGGCTGCCCATACAGTAGTGAGCTCCCCATCAGCAGAGGAGCACAAGCGAGGCTAGATAACCACTGCTGGAGGCATTTGAAAAATATGTGGTGATGGGGCTGAACCCCGTGGCTTCTGAGGTCCCTTCCAGCCAGAGACTGTGCAGGTCTTTGAATGGCTTCACATGAACAAGACAGCATTCTGGTCACCTTTCCTCCAGTTTTTTCCACCATACCCACCAGGGAGCTGAGGCCAGGTTATTTGTGTTGCTGTTTCCTCAGGTCAGCTGAGGCTGTCCATTGATGCCCAGGACCGGGTTCTGCTGCTTCACAGTGAGTATAGCTTTGTGCAGGCTCCCCAAGGAAAGGGGCAGGCTGCTTAGTCTCCTACCTGGGGCTGGGGTGGGGGGATGGTGGCACCATGGGCCAAGGCTTCTTTTCTCATCCTTGTATGGTGTCCTGCCATATGTCCATTGGTAAAAGCCAGTGTTCACCTGGGGCTCTTTATACAGAGCAGCCCTGGTCCTGCCTTGGATGTATCTGGAGGCCACATGGGGGACCTTTCTCATTGACAGGCTAGAGCTGCCCCTGGGTACCTCAACTTCCTTCTTGGCCCCAGCAGAGCAGGGCCACAGAAGAGTTTTCCTATCTTCCCTCCCTTCTTTCTTCCATCCTTTCTTCTTTTCTCTTTCTCTTTTTCTCTTTCATTCATTTATTCATTGGTGGACAGGCAGCATAGAATCATGATCATAGATCGCAGTCTTCAGGGCCAGACCACTGTAATTTGAATCCTGGCTCTGATACTTGCGGAGTGACCTTGAACAAGCTGAGTTTTCTCATATGTTGAGTGGCGATGGTCATAGTATGTGTCTTACAGGTTGTTACAAAGATTAAATGAGTTCATGTTAGTAAAGTGCTTAGAATAGTGCTGAGCTTGTAGTCAATCCTGTATAAGTTTTTGTTAGATAAAATAGAAAACCATGCATTCCCAAAATAGCAATTAAGGATTGGCTCTGTGCTAGGGGCTGAGAACACCAAGGAGAAGCACCCACCCCTGTCCAAGTGGTGTTGATGGGATGCCAGGGAAGACTTGGCAGAGGGGTGATGTCTACACGGTATCCTGAAGGAGGAACGGGCCTGAGCCAGGCAGAGAGGAGCTGGGAGGGTGTGGCTAGCACTTCATGCACAGGGCTAGCAAGTGCAAAGGCCTGGGGGTCAGAGGGAGCAGGATGCATTTGAAGAGCTGTCTAGCATGGGTGGAGCACGGCACAGGAAGAGTTCCTACTCCACCTGTTTGTCCCTCCATGTGTCCATTTTTTCATCTGGCACATAAATAGTTACTGAGCTGCTGTCATGGCCTCCACTGCCTGGACCCTTGTGTCTAGCCCAGCAGGCCCTGCCTATCTCTCCAGCCTCCCTGGCTCTTGCCGATGAAGGCACCCTCTACCCTCCAGCTCTATCCAGTTACTTGCACGCCTATGAAAGCATCTTGCTTCCTCCTGCCTCTGTGCCTTTGCACCCACTGTTCACTGTGCCTGGAATAACTTTCTTCTTTTTGAACTCCTTTTGAAAAGTAACTCTCCCCCTGCTCTGATTTTGCAAGAAATATGCCTGCCTTCATCATCATTATGACTCAGGAAGGAAGGCTCATTTTGCCTTATTATTTCCCCTTCCAGGAATCATCCCCCCGACCCACCTGCCTGGGCTGGGTTTATTGTTTCCTCCTTCATGTCTTTGTCACAGCCCTGGCTACACTGTGCCACCTGTGTCTGCCCTCTGCCAGACTGAGAATTCAGTGAGGGCAGGGGCCAGGTCTGCCTTGTCACCACTGCTGGCCACAGAGACCAAGGAGGTCACCAGGCCTGCGTTCTGCCCTCAAGAACCACACCCTTGAGGGAAGGGATACACACAGGAACAGTAACCAGGATACTGGGCAGACTAGACTAGCAGGCGCCTGGGGCCTCTGGTCCTGGCCGTGGGGGGCCCAAGGTGAAGTTCCCAAGGACCAGCAGAGGGGTGTTCTCTGCCTGCCAGGGCCTGACTCCAGCTGTGCAAACAGTTTTTTCAGAATGCATCTTGGCCTCCACCACTCCATTTGTCCTGCACAGTTTGCTTTGGCTTCACCCCAGTCTCAGGCCCTTCATCTCTTCTCGCCGGTCCCCACTCCTGCCTTTGGCTTCCCAAGCCTTGCACCTCAGACTACTGGGAGCACTGTCTGAGCTGAACCCTACGGCTCAATGAAAACCAGGTGTAAAAGAAAATCGAGCAGAGGCTCAGGTTCTATTAGGTCTATTGTCTGCTTTCTATAGACCTCAGGGAAATGACACTGCCTACTCTCGTGACCACACCTGCACCCACCCCACACCTCTCCTCTTGGCTTTATTTATTATTTTTCTTTAGCAAACACTTGTTGAGCAATTACTTATTTGCCAGGCACTCTTCTGAGCACTTCAGACACATGATCTCATTTAATTTGCACAATGACCATGTGAAATGCATGTTATTATCACTCACCCATTTAAAATGGCAAATGCTGTCCCAGGCAAAGCAAGTCACTCTAGCTTATATGGTGAGTAGGTGGTGCAGCTGGGATTCATGCCTGGGTCTGTCCACCCCTGGGGCCCGAGCTTGTGACTCCTGTGCTGTGCTGTCTGCCAGCCACAGCACGGCTCACAGCACATGGTGAGTGACCCGTTCTCAAGCGTGGGCCCTTCATTCCCAGAAGGCAGTCTTGTGTGGTCGAAGGAGCACTGGACCGGGAGTCAACAGACATGGGTTCCAAATCCAACAGTCATTCCCATTGTTCTGTGATTGTGGGCAAGTTTCTAACTGTCTTTGGGCCCCCCTTGAAGCCTTATTTCCCCCATTACATGAGGGGTTGGGTTCTATAAACTGCAGTTCTCTTCCAGCTGTAAGATTCAGGGAATTGAATGTACTCCATAACGCCTTGGTGAGGGTACTGCCAGAGCGTGGGAGATGGTGGGAATGGCCTAGACCAGAGTGGGTTAATATCCAAAGGTGGTTATGCAGATTAAGGGCCTGGTAGTAGGGGCCACAGCCCTACTACTCACAGGTACACTTTTCTTTTTAGGTCTTTTTATTCGTGTGAGTGTACATGTCTATGTGTGTCTTTCCTTTTCCCTGTGTTTGTGTATGTTCCCATTCATCCACCCCAATGTTTGAATTCTCTTTTAGTTATAGAAGGCAAAGGCCTGATGAGCAAGCAGCCTGGGGCCTGTGATCCCTATGTGAAGGTATGTGGGGGGGCCGGAGTGGGGAGTGGGATATTGAGAGGCTATGTTACCGGGCTCAGTCCCAAGGTCCCAGCAGACCTGCGGGGCTGGTGCCCTTTGAGGAGGTGGTTGCCATCTCACTCAACTGGTCAGTAGGCATTTATTGGGTCCAGTGCTGGGACAGACACCTTCCCTTAGCTCAGCTGGGTCCCTGGGCTTCCTGCAACAACCAGAATTTTAAGGGTGATCTTGGTCATCCACACAGGTGGGCACAGTGAGTATGTGGATGGCTGAAATCTACAGGCAATCCCAAGCCCTCTTGTGAAAAGCACCATTTTCACCCATTTTCCCCCCAAACTAGGGGCAGCATGGCCAGATTTGGGCAGCAGAGTGGAGGGAGTATCTCTGAGGGCTGGAAGATCCTTCTGGGTTGGGCTTTTGCTGTAAAGACAGGGTCCCTGCAGGGGTGGGGCTCTACTTACAGTGAGAGTCAAAGGCCAGGAGCTTCCTAGAATGTGGCAGCAGGGGTGCCAGGTGCTGGCCCTCAGCATTCTTCCTGAAGCCTTCAGGCTGATCAGAGGTCCCTGCTGGCAAGAACTTGATCAGGAGCAGGGCTAGAAAAGCCCTGGGGTGAGAGCATGGATTTAGGGCCTTGGCAGGAGGCTGACCTGGAGCCTTTGTGAAGGGAACACTCAGCAGCTGCAGGGAACTTAGAAGAGAGGAGGCCTTTCGCTTCTGGGGAAACCACTCTGCTTGGGGGAAGAGCAAAGATGATGAAGTTGTACCCAGCTTGGGCTGCCTTTTTGGTACCACCCACCATGAGGCCCTGTCCTGGCATCTGCCTCCAATGCCTCTTTCCCTGGGCTCTTTGTTCCTTCCAGCATCTGACAGGGGACTCTATTCTGTCCTCTGCAGTGGCTGACTTGAAGGACCCTGGGAAGCCTTTAACTTGGAGATGTGCAGAGTCAGCTGCTGGGCTTAGGTGGGCCATGAGACATGCTAATCATGCTTCCTTTTTTCCAATTCAAGATTTCTTTGATCCCTGAAGATAATAGACTACGCCACCAGAAGACACAGACCATTCCAGACTGCAGAGACCCGGCTTTCCACGAGCACTTCTTCTTGTAAGAGTCTGGTGCAGCTGGGCCCTAGAGAGGAGAGGGAAGGAGTGTTTATCTGGAAACAGTTCTGTTTGTCAAATCTAGAACTAGATCTATGCAAAAAAAAAAAAAACCCCAGTGACTTTTAAAGGATGTCTTTTGTTTTCTCACTCACTTGTGTCCTTGCATCCCTGGCACCGGGCCCAGCAGTGAGGTCCAGTGTGATAAGGTATCACTTGGCTAGCTCTCATAGCTAAAATGCCCAGCCTGAGGCTGGCAGCCCCTGAAAAGTGTAGGCAATTTCCTACTCTGCCTTGGTCCAAGCTTTCTCCTTTAGCAGAAGGAGTTTTCCAAGCCGAAGGATGTTTTGCTTCCCTGCCCCCTTTTTACTTAAACTTTCTAACCTCTCTGAGCCTTGGCTTCCTTATTTGTAAAATGGGGCTAATAATAGCAGCAACCTCAGAGAGCGGTAGGGTGTAAACGGGACGGTGCAACGCAACGCAGAGTGACCGCTATTATTGTTATGATTTCTTTCCCCAGTCTCTGAACTCTGGGGCCGATGGGAAGGTAATGAACATTTTGTATTTTCCTATTAGTGAAAGTTAATAATAATATTTTGTTTTTTTCCCTCACCACATAAAGTAATTTTGCTTATGATAGGAAAATAGAAAATATAGATGAGTAAAAAGAAGAAAATAGAAAACACCTATAACCCTCCTCCTCACAGATATGCCTTACTGTATTTCTTTTCAGACCTTTTAATTTGTGTGGGTGTGTATGTTTGCATGTATGTGTGTGTGTGTGTCTGCATGTGTATGTTTACAAAAATGGAATTATTTTATGATAGTGCGTTGTAACCTCCTTTTTGTCCTTAACAACATAATATAAACTCTTTCATGCATGGAGGTACTCATCTCTTACTTTATTTGTAATATAGTTTATTTAACCAGCTGTTGAGGCTGCTGACTCTATGAGTCAGTCATGGCCTGAGCTTGGCACTTACTAACACTCCAATGGTCTGATTGGCTTCGCAGTCCTGTCCAAGAGGAGGATGATCAGAAGCGTCTCTTGGTTGCTGTGTGGAACAGGGCCAGCCAGTCCAGGTGAGGAGAGCTGCTGAGCTGGAGGGGGATTCTGTTCTGGGCTAGTGGGTGACAGCCAGGCGGCCAGCATACAGGAGGGGTTTGATTAGTGTCTGCTGGATGAATGAGTGGTAGTGGCAATACTAAATTGCAGAGGCTGCCCCTCCCTGAGTCCCTATCACTCCAGGTGTTACCAAGGACTGTGTTATCAATGAGCATTTGTTAAGCACTTGGTATCAAACGAGGCACTGTGCTGGCCACTGGGAATGCCGACCAGCCTACATGCGGATTCTGTTCTCAAGGGGTCCACCCACTGTTCAGGTGGGGATACCAGGCACTGCATGGAGAGAAATTACAATAACAACATGTACATGCTCAGTTCTACAGGACTCTAAGCACCTTGAAAAACAGTCCTATTTCTCTTTTAGTCATCATGGTACCTAGTGCCTAGCATGTAGATGTTTATTAGATATTGGCTGCAAAGTAATGCAAAGGAATGACATGAATAATAAAGTCCATCAGTCTGGGAAGAGGGAGAGTTCACTGTGGTCTGAGATGATCAAGGAAGGCTTCATGGAAAAAGTGGAATTTTGAACTTGGGCACAGATGAAGAATAAGACAACTAAAGAAGAAGGTTGGAAATGGTGTTCTAGGCAGGGCACAGCATGAGCAAAGGCAAAGAGGCAGAAATATTTGCTGTGAGCTCAGGCTGCTTCGAGGAGGCCAGGTGAGGGAGTGTAGAAGTTTTGTGTAGGAGAATCCAAACAGGCTGATCTTGCAGGCAGTGGGGGACACAGGAGGGCAGCTTTGGCCATTAGTGACAGCGGTTGGAGCAGAGCAGGGGAGGAGCACCGGGCAGGTGAGCATGAGAATTGGCTGCTAAGTGGCAGCGATGGACTGCCATGGCTCACTGTCAGTGGCAGTGGCTCATTTGGCTGGTGCAGCCTAAGGAATCTGGGATACCCCATGGTCAGGATCATTTGTGGAGCAATCACATCACTGAATGGTGACTGAAAAGGGGCTTTCATGAACAAAAATCAGCTCAATTCACCAGCTGAGACCTGGAAAACATTTTTGGGTTCAATACTGTTTAGCACCCTAAATGTTATTAGCTAATACGTTTTTTTTTTTTGAAGTCGGGCTGTATTTAACCTACAAAACTAAGAATTTCCCCTTTAATAGAATATCTACTTTTCATCATAGATTAGTATAATACAGTAAACCTCATTCATTCATTCATTCAGCTGCCATTTCCTGGGCATCAATGTGGCAACAACATGCTGGGGATGCATAGGGTCAAAGACTTTCCTGTTCTCTAGAGGAGCTGAGAGTGAGGAGGCGACATCATGTTAATAACAAGAGCAATCGCTGAGTGCGTGCTGACCTGGGGCCAGGGGTTAACAGTGCATTATCTCATTTAATTCTTACAACAACTCTAAGAAGAGTGTGGTTTTGTCCTAAGTTTTCAGAAGAGAAACTGAAGTTTGGAGAGGATAGGAATTTGCCTAAGGCCATACAGCCAGTGAACAATAGAGCCAGGATGGAATCCAGGCAGCTGGACGCCAGGGTCCTTCCCCTCAACACTGTACTGCCTCATGGGTGCACAGGTGAAAGGACAGAAGAAAGAGCCAGTAAAGTAGAGAGGGCAGGGCATAGCAGGAGTGGAATGAGGAGGGATCTGTAAACTCATTGATGTTGCTGGAAGGTCAAGTACAAAGTAGGACTGGCTAAAGATTAGCTGAAGAGGTTGGTATAAGCCAAGTCAGATGATTCTGTAGACTCTCTTTGGAGTGTGGGCTAAGGACCAGTGGTTCTCGATCCTGGATGTGTATCAGAATCCCTTGGGATGCTTGTGAGGAACACAGATTCTCAAGTGCCGCATCAGATTAATTACATCCAACTCTTCATGGGCAGGGCTGAGAAATCGGCATTTAAACATGTCTGCAGAGTGAAGCTCTTGCCGCCACGTTGGTGTTTGGGAATGTGTGGCCATTGGGAGATACTGAAGTGTGTCAAGCCAGGGAATGACAGATGCACATTCTAGATCTATTGCTTTGGTAGGTCTTTGGAAGGTTGGGGTGAGAGAGAGGCTTTGGGGCTAGGGAGGGGAAAAGAGACTCAGGCCATGTTTAGGAGATTAAATCAATAGTGCTTAGTGGTGATTTGGCTGTGAGAGCAGTGTGAGAAGTCAAGGGTAACTCCTGGGTGGCTGGTGGTGTCTCCACCTAGGACAGAGTTACTGGAGGGGTAGGTGAGTCAGCTTGGGATACAGTGAGATGCAGGTGCTCGGAGGGGAGCCAGGTCAGAGCTGTGAGGGAGGGCTTGCCTTTACTTACCTGGATCTTGGAAGAGAGAGAGATGGGAGCCATCAGCATGAAGGCAGTGAGTGAAATTCTGAGCAAGTGAGACTGTAAAGGAAGAACGTTGAATGCTAAGGACCAAGAGTCAGATCCCTGTCTTTGAAGGGACAGGAAAATGAAGGGAAAGTCCTGAAGAAGACAGCAGAATGTCAGAGAGGCATATGGACACCCAGCAAGCCCATTGGGTGGAGGCAGACACCAAACTGCTGGAGAAGGAGGCGGTCATGCCATTCATGGTTTTTGGAAAGAAAATGAGGCCAGGGAAAGTGAGTCAGCATCATGGGGCAGTGTCTCCACTTGTTGCCTATTTTGGGAAAGTGAGTTGCCTTATTAAACAAAATACAGCCAAACTCATGGTCACAGTCCCAGCCTGAAGCTCAAGAGGATCAGAGCCTTCGGAGCAGAGGGCCCTGTGAAGCTGTGAGCCGCACACAGGTGGGCCCGGCCTCCTTGTGCTCTCCTTGTCCTCTCCCCTTTATCGATCCATTTTGGAATGAGATGGCCTCTGAGCTGGAGGAGGCAGACAGAGTGATTGCAGGAAACTTCGGCTCTGCAGAATGCTCTCAAATCAAATTGTGCCTCTCTGAAGGACGGACATTCAACTTATCAACGTGAAAGACAATTGTAGAAGGAAGGAAACATTTACAGAATTATTCTCTGTGCCAAGCACTTTACATACATTATCTCATTTTATCCTCATCATGATCCTGAGAGGCAGGAATTGTTATTGCCCCCTCTCTTCAGAGAAGAGGAAACTGAGGCTTATGAAAGCTGCGGCACTTGCTTGAGGTTATATAACAGCTCACATTTATCAAGCACTTACTGTGTGTGGACATTAAGCACATGCCATGCGTTTTCCAATTTAACCCTCACAACACCATAAGAGGTAGGTAATATTATTATTATTGCTCTTTTACAGGTGAGGAAACAGGCACAGAGGCATTACATAACTTGCCTAAGGTAACACAGATAGGGTGCCATGAAACAAGATGTAAATGCAGGCAGGCTGGTGCCGCCCAGGTTCTTGTAGCCACGTTACAGTACACTGACCATCTCACATGGATGATAAATGACTTCAAAGCATACTTTTCCTGTGTCAGCATGCTTGCTTCTCAGGACTCAGGCTACTTCTCATTGCATTTATAGTGTAGTTTCATTGATTGTTTGTTTGATTGATTGAGACAGGATCTCACTCTGTCACCCAGGCTAGAGTGCAGTGGTGTGATCAGAACTTACTGCAGCCTGGGCTCAATTGATCCTCTAGCCTCAGCCACCTGAGTAGCTGAGACTACAGGTGCATGCCACAACACCCAGCTAATTAAGAAATTTTTTTTTTTGTAGAGACGGTGCCTTGCTATGTTACCCAGGCTGGTCTCACACTCCTGGCTGCGAGTGCTCTTCCTGTCTCAGCCTCCCAAAGTGCTGGGATTACAGACATGAGCTGTTGCTGAATTGACAGTGGAGTTTTATAAAATCATTCAGCCAGATGTGTGGAGGTCACGATTTGAAACTGATAGGAGATAACAGGAAAGCATCTGTTTCACTAATTCTCACAATCCTCCCAGGGATGGCTGTGAAGTTGGATTAGAGAAACAAGATGATCTACAAAGAAGCTCTGGGGAAGGGCTAGATGATTGCAGTTCACCATGGTGATCACGGTGGGAAGTGAGGTGAACCAGGCCTCAGCACAGTAGATTTTGGCTTAGCTGTGACTAGCTGTATGACCATGGGTCAGTCCCTTCCCCGTGCTGAGCCTCAGTTTCCTTGTCTGTAAAATGCAGTGATCACTAATGTTTCTTTCAGCTTCAAGGTCCTGTGAGTTTTAAAAAATTATAGGCATTTTCAAATGCATGCAGAGGTAGAAAGTATCACATAATAAACCCTCATATACTCATAGCGCAGTTTCATCAATTATCAATATATGGCCAATCTTATTTCCTTTACACCTATCCACTCCCCACCTCTCCAGTGAATTATTTTAAAGCAAATCCCAAACATCTTGTCTCATCAGTATATATTTCTAAAAGATGGCTTTAAAAATTAATCATGATGACATTATCACACTTAAAAATTAATAGTAATTCCTCAGTATGTCAGTGAATATGGGACTCAGCTATTTTAAAATTCTGTTTGATAATATGGCAAAAGCCAAATTGAAGCTTTTAGTATTAATCGTAGCATTTTCAGAACTTGTGGCCAGGGAACAGACTTGGAGAGAATTATAATGTTGGGTACCAAGGTAAAAAATGTATATATGTATTATATTTATATCTCCAAAGACTGTGTTCAATATATATATTATATGTAAATTATATATAATATATAATTATAAATTATTATATAATATGTAATTATATAATATACATATAATTACATATTATATAATATTATATAATATGTAATTATATAATATACATTATATAATATATAATATATATTATACAATATATAATATACATTATATAATATAATATATTTTATATTATTGGTATATACAAATTATATATAATATATAATTATATGTTATATATGTTCTTTATATATTATATATTTATATATGTAACTAAAGAACATTATATATATATGTAATTAAAGGACAGTCTTTTTTTTTGGTAATTTTTTTTTTTTGAGGCAGAGTTTCGTTCTCGTGTGTGATCTCAGCTCACTGCAACCTACCCCTCCCAGGTTCTAGTGATTCTCCTGCCTCAGCCTCCTTAGTAAGCTGGGACTGCAGGCATGGGCTACCATGCCTGGCTAAGTTTGCTATTTTTAGTAGAGACGGGGTTTCACCATGTTGGTCAGGCTGGTCATGAACTCCTGACCTCATGTGATCCTCCCACCTTGGCCTCCCAAAGTGCTGGGATTACAGGCATGAGCCACCACGCCCAGCCAAGGACATAATCTTTTATGCTAATAGTAGCTACATTTAGGGAGATTCTGCTTGTGATTTGCCCTGCACTGTCCCTGGCATTGTAAGTGTGTGCAGTCTTTTAATCCGTTTTATAAATGAGATCTCAGTGCCAAGTACGTGGCCTAATGTCAGAAAGCTTGTGACCAGTGATGGGTACTGGGCTTAAAGAAAAAGTGAATGGAAAAATCTATGTTCAAGTCATTAAATTAAAAATAAGTTAGGATTAAATGGTGTAACCCTGTAACAGAAATAGTTTAAGACTCCTGAGAGGGAGAACTAAAGTGCATTTCCTCAAAAATAATATATTTTTCATCTTGTAAAGAGTCTGCAACCCTATGCTCAAAAGCGAACTGAATGCTATTCTCCATATGCGCTGCATGAAGCCTTTATACAGGCTGTTCCATCTGCCCAAATGCTCTTCATTCTCTCTGGCTCAATTCACAGGTCTTCTTCCAGCCTCTCAGCCCGAAACTACCTCTTGTGTCCCCGAGCCTTCAGAATTTGTTTCGTGCTGCACTGTTCATCTGTCAATCTCAACCTGTCTTGTGGCATCCCCTGTATTGCTGTCTTGAACTGCTATTTAAATTCCTGGATGTCTTGTCTAGTTGCTGTGGCTCCTTGCCCAGTGCCTGCCAATCATGGGCCTGATGGATTCATCCATTTGTCGAGCCATCACTAAGTGCACGAAGCCCAGAGCTAAAGGATTGACAGTCAGAATTAACCAAGGCTTGGTGCCAGAGACATTGCATCTAGTGAGATTTCAGGCACTCCCCAGGGTGAGAGGTAATTCTCAAGTTTATAAACTGACTGCTGTATTGTCATATACTCAGGTTGCTTTAAAATAAGTCTTTCTTCCTCCAAAGATTTTTTAAAAGCAGGCATAAGAAATAGCTAATTGAAGAACACTTAGAGGTTCCTGCTTGTGGACCTTAATTGTGGCAATTTACTCTGCCTGAGTTATCTTGAAATCATGGGAGGCCCCTTAGCAGAAAGTAAAACTCAAGGGAGGCTATTAACCATTTAACATTCTCTAAGCACCAAGGAATGAAAATTTCACTTATTGAAGAGCAGAGAGAGGCTGCCCAGCTAATGCACTGGCCTGGAGATTTAGAAAGTTTCAGCTCTACCTAGTATGAGAGAAAAGTGTATAGCAGAGTAGGGTAGGCACCTGAATAGCAGCTGGATTTCTCTCAAATGTGTGACCAATAAAATGAAATTGGTATAAGGACTTTGGCGGAGTCTTGCCAAGGCTTTTCTGGAATGGCAGCTCAGATTAGTGCCAGCTGTTTCTGATGGTCACTGCAACTGTCTCCTGTTAGTGCTGACTTGGCTACATCCCAAGGGGGAGGAGTATTTGTTTTTGGCCGTGGGCTGGGGAGGTGGATGTGGAAGGGTCGCTTTAATGGGGTGAGTGCATTGTCCTTTTTGAATGGATTATTAATAGAGCCTTGGATGATGAGAGAGGCAAGGGAGTAGGGAGCAGATGGAGCCAAGGCTGGAGGAACTGGGAGCAGGAGGAGTGGTGGATGGGCTGAGAGCAGCTGTTGAGACACAGCCAGAGGCAGGGGCCTCAGCCCTGTGCCATGGGGCAGAGCATGGGTTTGCAGGCAGGTGGACCAGTTTTGAGGAGCAATCCCCCAGCTTCCTGCCTCCTGACCCCTCACTTGACTTGGCTGCCTGTGAGAAGCTAGTTTTGTTTTGCTTAGGACTGTCAGGTGGTAAGCTGCCACCCTTTCCAGAGAATCTGAACAATATATCTTTATAGAGACCTTCTAGATCACTGGCTGGGGCAGGCATAAGTGAGAGCTTGGCAGGATCCCCTGGAGAGCTTTCTCCAGGCTCCCATGTCCAAGCCCCACCTTGGACCAACTAGTTTTGGGTCCTCAGGAAGAAGTCCTGGAGCACAGACCTCAGACAGGCTGTTCAGGTGGTTTTGTGGCACACTTCTGGTTAGAACCACTGCCCTAGCTCAGGACCCCTTAGACTAGGTTCTGGAAAGTAAACTCCCTTAGACCAGGGAGTTTACTACCTATTCAGCAGCCTATTCCATCTTTGGCTTTGATATTATGCCTTCCATAGGACACACGAAATCTGTCATCTATGTGGGTCCTTCAGATATTGAAGGCAGCCTCCAGGGTTATGCTCCAGCCTAAATATCCGTGATGTTTCTTCATTAATAGTTATTAAATCAACCTATGAAGGAGTCCAAGTTGAGGATAGGGTAAAAGAGAGGAGAACAGAAAGATAAACATTAAAAAAAACACGTTAGTGTCAGGATAGAACAGGATGTGGCACAATAAAAGTACTTAAAAGTAGATTGATACTGTCTTTTTTTTCCCTGATTACAAAAAGGGTACTTGTTCCCTATGAAAACAGTGAAAACCCATAAAAGAAAAGTAAACCCTTAGTAATCCCACCTACCAGATATAACCACGTTAGTATTTTTGTGGGTGTCTTTCTCATTAAACTCACATTACTCATTAAATTTACAGCTTTGTAAACTTCATTTTCTCTAACAAAAGCAAGATATTTTTGGACTTTATTAATATTAATCGATGTTATCATTATTATTTTTTTGAGACAGGGTCTTGCTCTGTCACTGCAACTGCCTTCTGTTAGTGCTGACTTGGCCACTTCCCAAGAGGGAGGAACAGTTACACACAATCACAGCTCACTGTAGCCTTGACCTCCTAGGCTCAAATGATCCTCCTGCCTCAGCCTCCTCAGTCGATGGGGCTATAGGCTTATGCCACCATGCCCTGCTAGTTTAAAATTTTTTTGTAGAGATGATGTCTCCCTATGTTGTCCAGGCTGGTCTCAAACTTCTGAGCTCAAGTGATGCCTCCTAAAATGCTGGATTACAGGTATGCTGGTGTGAGCCACTGCACCTGGCCCATGCCATCATTATTAAAAGCTGCCAACTCTTAGTCCCTGATTATTGGACATTGAGGCTCAATGGTGGACATTCTTCAGGAACTCTGAATTCTTCTTCTTCTTTTTTTTTTTTTTTTTTTTGTGGTGGAGTCTTGCTCTGTCGCCCATGCTGGAGTACAGTGGCGCAATCTCGGCTCACTGCAACCTCCACCTCGCAGTTTCAAGTGATTCTTCTGCCTCAGCTTGAGTAGCTAGGATTACAGGTGTGCACCACCATGTTTGGCTAATTTTTGTATTTTTAATAGAGACAAGGTTTCGCCATGTTGGCCAGGCTGGTCTCGACTCCTGACCTCAAGTGATCCACCTGCCTAGGCCTCCCAAAGTGCTGGTATTATAGGCGTGAGCCACCATGCCCAGCTGTGAATTCTTTTTAACCAAGAAGGACCAGATTGAACTTAGTCTCTTGCCATAGTCTGACATCCCTATGGGGCCTGACCCTGGCCCATGCCTACCTGCCCTGCTGGCAGCCAGATTGGTCTCAGCAACTTTTGTGTCAGGTTGGTTTGGACCTTGATCTGCAGACATCTAAGAACTGCTCAGCTCCTTCCTGGACCTGAGACAAAACTTCTTGAGCTTGAAGTCCCGTAACTATTCTTCTCCATTGAGCATCACCAACTGATGTGGGCAAGGAGGTTCCCTGTGGGGACCAGCTCTCCAGATCTACCCAGCACCGGAGCAGTTAAAACTCATGAAGTACCTCTGAGCTTCTGTGTTTGGTGGAGGGAGTGAGTGCTGAACTTGTCCTGTGATCTCGGGAAAGGGACCAAATGTGAGTCTCCATTTTTCCCTCTGTAAAATGGAGATAACAGCTCCTCTCTAGCCTGCCTCACACAGTCATAAGGATCAAATGAGATGATGCGTATAAAGTGCTTTGTAAACTGCAGTGCATCAGGCAAACCCATGTTATACTTGATAATGGACCTCCTGATAGAGCCCAACAAAAAGTGCTGACTCAAGCCTCAATTGTTCTCCCAGACAGAGTGGACTCATTGGCTGCATGAGCTTTGGGGTGAAGTCTCTCCTGACTCCGGACAAGGTGGGTCCTAGGGATGCTCTGTCAGGATCATCCCACCTGGGCCGGGGCTGGTACAGGCAGGGTTTCTCTGTAAGCCCTAGGGCAAGGTGTCTCTCTGTACCAGCCTCAGATGGTACCCCACTGAGACAGGGGTCTGCTGGGGTTGTCTGCATAGAAGTACTATGTTTGTTACCTGCCTAGCTGAGGGTTTTGGTCCCCTTCTTGGTTTATCTTGCCAGAGAGCCATTGTTAGGCAGCCCAGGTCTTCCCAGGAGGCCCTGAGTCTGGCGTCTACTGTTGAAGACACTGGCAGATCCCTTGGGGCCCAGAGCACTCCTGGGCCTGCCCCAGAAGGGGAGGGCCAGGTGCTCCCGTGGTCTGTTCCAGGGGTCCTCTTCTTATGTCTACCAGGCCTGATATTTCTGGGCCTGACAGGTGCTCAGGGATGGAGTGAGCAGCACCATCCTCTGTGGAGCTTTCCTTCAGGCTGCAGGAGAACTCTGGGACCTGAGACTCCTCCCTCTGGGTCACTGGTCCCTTATCAATTTCCACTTTGTACTGCACCCCCCAAACTGGAAGGTGGAAGGTGGGGAGGCTTCCTTTTGTACATCCCTGGAAATGTCCTGGTGGCCTGTGGCATGGCCTGCCAAGTAGCTTTGTGTCCTGGGGTGGATGGCTGAGGACCCTTTGTCCTGCGCGTGGGTCCTAAAGAGCTTCTCTTGACTGCAGCCTTGGCTTCGTTCTCCTGGGAAGAGATGTTCCCCGTGGAGACTGCTCAGGAGCCACAGGATGCCAACTTTTTGGCCTCTCCATCCCTCTTTCACTCTCTCACTTCTGTCTGTCAACAAATGTGGCTCCTACTGTATACCAGGCACAGTGTGGGGCACATCAAAGAGCCTGTGCACAACTTAGTTGGGGAGACAGGCAAGAGGATGGTTGTCCTCCAGGGATAAGAGGCTGTGGGAATGTGGTAGAGGGGAGAGCCAGGTCTGCCCTGAGCATCACGGAAGGCTTCCTGGAGGTGCAGGCATGGCAGCTCAGGGGCAGGAAGGCTGGAGAGTCTATCTCTCCTGTGGGAGGGTGTCCAGTGGAGGGGGATCAGTGGCTGCCTGACCTGTGCCTCTGCCTCCTGTGTCTGAGCATGCCATTCCTTCTCTTGTGACAGGAGATCAGTGGTTGGTACTACCTCCTAGGGGAGCACCTGGGCCGGACCAAGCACCTGAAGGTGGCCACGCGGCGACTGCAGATGCTGAGAGGTGTCTGCACACCCACTTCAGCTTCCCTTCCCAAGACCTGCCCCCTCCCTCCTTTCTTGCACAGTGGCATCAGTCCTGGTATTTGGTGACCCCTGCCACCCAGGCTGCTATCAGGCTGCTGGGTGCAGGGACTTCTCAGGAGCACACACTAGAGTGCAGGCTGCGGGCAGCCTCTTGCCCATGCCTCCTGTTTCCTTGGAGAGGCTATGGCCTGACCCCATGTGGTTTAGCTCCCTTGCTTATGGGGTACTTTATGCTTCTCCAATGGCTCCTTCCCAGCCCCGTATCTCAGGGATCCCCCAGGCTGCCTTGCTCACCTGGGGGTACCCACCTCTGCAGACAGGGTATTTAGGCCCTGCTATGATCTCCAAGGCTCAGAACATGGATTTCATGGCCCTTTTCATGTTCTGCCTTTCCCACATGCAGCCCTGGCCCCTGAGTCCCTGTCTGGATTGAGCCTCGGGTGTCCTCATATCCTGAGGCCAGAAGTGGCCTTGGGCAGCCCCATGAGCCTGTTGCCCAGCACTGTCCTCTGGGGGATCCAAAGAGGGGAGCCTTCTGTGCCACCAATAGCTTTCTGATTCTGCTCTGTTGCCTTCCAGACCCGCTGCTGAGAATGCCAGGAGGTGGGGACACTGAGAATGGGGAGAAACTAAAGGTAGGTGGGGACAAGCTAGGGCATTGCTCCAGGGGCTGCATCTGCTCCTTGTCAGCCCCTGGGCCCAGGAAACCCCTGAAGGGACAGCATTTGGTGCTTGAAACTCAGCCAGTCATGCACTCAGCAGGAATGATTTCTTCACTTTCCTGAGGTGTATTATAGGAAACAAATGCTCTTCTGAGGGTATCCATGATCATGGCAGGGATGGGGAAAGAGCCAAGCCCCCGCCTCTGGAAATACAAACATCTGGATCTTACTAACTTTTGGCCTCTGGAAACTGAGTCCTCCCCTTCCCACAGGCCCTCTCAGCCCCCTGCTTCCCCTGCAACGGAGGCCAAATCACCCTCTCAGGTTAGGTCTGCTTGATGTCAGGGGGCAGCTGTGATTTCGAGCCTGAGACCAACGGGTTCTCACTCCATTAGGGCTTCAAGTCTGGAAAGGAGCCTTTTTCACATAGAGGAGTTGAGAGAATTCTCCAAAATTCATTCCATCTCTGCAGGGCATGGCAGGGGAATCTACGGTTTTCTTCAACAATTAAGAGAGGGAATTACTTGGCTAGGCGTGGTAGCTCACGCCTGTGATGCCAGCACTTTGGTAGGCCGAGGTGGGTGGATCACCTGAGGTCAGGAGTTCAAGACCAGCCTGGGCAACATGGTGAAACCCCGTTTGTACTAAAAATACAAAAAAATTAGCCAGGCGTGGTGGTGGATGCCTGTAATCTCAGCTGCTCAGGAGGCTGAGGCAGGAGAATCACTTGAACCTGGGTGGCAGAGGTTGCAGTGAGCCAAGATCATGCCACTGCACTCCAGTCTGGGTGACAGAGCTAGAACTCTGTGTCAATTAAAAAAAAAAGAAAGAGGGAAAAACAAACTCCCAGCAATTCATTAGCCCCTGTGTACCAGGTACTGTTACCTAATCTTTACTGCCCCTTCTGTGGCAACTGTCACTTCTGAATCTCACAGATGAGAGGGACACATCCGGTTCAGAGCTTTAGGCCTTCTCCACGGCCACATAGCTGGCAAGTGGTGAAGGCAGGTTCTGAGTGAGGGCTGGCCGCCTTTTCAGGGTGCTGTGGCACACTACCTCCTATGCGTGGCCTAGCTTGGAATATACAATGTTGCCGTAGTTCCTAACAGTATGTTACATATTACATGATATCAGTGTATTATAATCTACCAAACATTTTCACTTTCACTGATTCAAGTCATTCACTCATTCATCATTCATTAAATATTTCCACCTATGTGGGCTGGGCCCTGTGCTGGGTGCTGGGATACAGCTGTGGACTTGTCCAAGGCCTGGCCCTTGGCGCACTCTAGAGCTTGCTGGCCAGTGTGGTGACCACCTGCCACCTGTGCGTGCTGAGCACTTGTAATGTGGCTAGTGTGACTGGGGAACTGAGTGTCAACTTCAGTTTTGAGTAATTTCAGTTTATCTGCCACATGTGTCTAGTTGCGACTGGGTTAGACAGAGAAACTTGCCAGGAGTAACTTGTCAGGTTTGTTTTCTGTGGATTCATTAGGAGTTGAAAAGCTTTTCTCTGGCTTCTGTGGGGAACTACAAAGACCTTTTCCCCTCTCTCTGTACTTGCCAAGCATAGAGAGGGTGGTGACCAGGGGGCTTCCCCGGGGATTTGTGGAAATTACATGGGTATCAACACCATAGGTTTGCTTCCTCCAACACCGTAGGTTTCTTGGTGGCTTGGAAAGTCCTGCTGCATGCTGGATTCTGCACATAGGCCTTGAGCCCCTGGTGGCCTTGTTCTGTGGTACATTGGATTTTCCTGAGCTTGCGTGCTCAGAGGGTGTGCTTTTCAGAGGCTTGGTTGGGACTGGGGGAAAGCCCCTGGAGGCTATCTTCAGCTCCTGCACGGTGCAGTTGGGGAGATGGAGGCCCAGAAACCTGGGTGACCTGCCCACAGTCACGTAGCAACCAAAGCTGGGCTGGAGCAAGGAGGCCACTGTCATCAAGGGCTCGAGTGGGTGGCTGGGCTTCCCCTGGCCCTCTGTGATGGGCAAAAGCGGTTGGGTTCACCGTGTGCCGCTCTGCAGGATGCTATCCTGGGACTGTCAGGCAGGAAATAGGACCTGGGTTCTGGTCCTAGCCCCACACTGTCCTACTGTTTGACCATAACCTCTCCAGGCCTCAGTTTCTTTGTCAGTAAGTTGAGGAGGCTGGATTGTCTGTTGACCTGGAAATTTTTTCCACGTTTGACTTTATGGTCCATATATCACCAGATCCTGACAGCAACCCACTTCCATGGACAAATGACAAAGAAATTGACTTTTTTTTTTTTTTTTTTTTTTTTGAGGCAAAGTCTTGCTCTATTGCTCAGGCTGGAGTGCAGTGGTGTGATCGCAGCTCACTGCAACCTCTGCCTCCTGGGTTCAAGTGATTCTCCTGCCTTAGCCTCCCTAGTAGCTAGGACTACAGGCACCCGCCACCACGCCCAGCTAATTTTTATATTTTTTTCAGTAGAGACAGGGTTTTACCATATTGACCAGGCTAGTCTTGAGCTTCTGACTCTAAGTGATCCACCTGCCTCGGCCTCCCAAAGTGTTGGGATTACAGGCATGAGCCACTGTACCTGGCCAAAACGGACTTTTAAGTAGTTTCCAAGTGCCAGGCAGGTCTTCAGACTCCAAACATTTTATGTTCCCTGTTTTGAGATGGATGTCTGTGAGTGCAACCCCTCACAAGGTGTCCTTGGATTCTCTAGGCTGGGGTAGTCTCCTGGATTTCTGGTGGGGACCCTGGGACTTGCAGGGAGAGGAGGCGTTGTTATAGAGCAGCCGTGTTTTCTGCCTGGGTTCTCCTCCAGTGAGGGGTGTTTGTGAGAACACTGGAATCACAAAGTGGCCCGTGGCGGAGAATGCAGCCAGAACAAAGGCGCCCTCTCCCCGCCGGGCCGGGGGAATACTAACTAGTTGACAGGAATTTTAATATAAAACTCTCCCTCTTCCTTGTCATTCTGAGGTTTCAGGAAGCCTTCGGGCTTATCGTGCAGAGGCACACAGTACAGACAGGGCTTGGAGAGGTGAGAGGTGATTTCCTGCCATTCTTCTGTGGGGCGGGCTTCCCAGGGTGCTCATGCCAGGCTGACGGGTGCAGTGCGGGCTCCCGCTGCTGGGGGAGAGTTGGGTTTTCATGGGGCAGCAGCTGAGGCAGGACCCGCAGCCATGAACCGCTTCAATGGGCTCTGCAAGGTGTGCTCGGAGCGCCGCTACCGCCAGGTGGGTGCTTGGCCCCTTGTAGGGAGGCTGTGGGGTGTTTGGGATGGGCGTGGAGGGACCACCTGAGCAGGACCTTGCTTCCCACAAGGTTGCCTGTGCCCCCTCCTGCTCCCTGCAGGCTCACTTTGATATTGGGAGGAGGATTTAGAGCCAGGAGCTGGACCTAAGGTCTCTTTAGGGCCCAGGTCTGTGTGGAGTCCTAACCACTGGCTGGGTGGTGTTTTTGATGAGATAATCCAGCTGGCTTTCTGTTCTTTTTATTTGGGGAGGGGCTGTGGGTGTGAGATTGAAAATGCCGTGGTTGCTGAGCAGCTGGGAGGGAAGTTTGTATTTTTGCTAACTTTTCCTACTTCTAACGGGACAGCAGTGCCCATTCTGCCCTCTGTGCGTGTGTGTGTTGGCCTGTGCTTGTATGCGAGATGGGGTGTTTTTGTATATATGTACATACGTATGAATTTCCTGCCCACTCCCGCTGATGTCTCACTGTGGCTCAGGATTCCTTTGACTTTGGAATCTAACTTTACAGCGAGGGTTTGGCATCTCAGCCTCCAGTCTTGGAAGGGGGACAGAGTGGGCCATGATGATCCCATTGCCCCCACCCCCTCAAGCCTTTTCTGGAACTGTGATGGGGCATTTTTTCTCATAAAATAGGAGTGGGGTCAGGGATGGTGAAGGCAAGTGATATCTGATCTGGAAGGGAGTTCTGAAATTGTTCTGATTTAAAAATCACACAGAGAAGCCCCTCTATTTGTTTGAATGACCAGACTGGACTGTGGGTCCTGACTCCTCTGACGGGCAGTGCTTAGGTCCCAGGGAGATCCCCAGAAGGGCCACCTGCATCCCCCCAACCTGCCTGCTAGGGGACCCAGTGTTCTCTCCACAGTCCTCCCCAGCTCTCAGATTCTGCCCTGCAGGCTCCACTCTGTATTCCCTGCCCTCCTGGAGCTGGGAAAAGCAGCCCCTGCAATACCAGCATCTGGATGGCAGAGTGGTGAGACAGAGAGAGGACTAGATGGGACATCTAGAAGTCCTTGGTCACCCTGGGCCTATGGGCTAGAAGATGGGGCATGCTGGCAGTCAGAGTGGGGCCAGGAGCAATTGTGGGATGGACCTAGGGCTCAGGGACTCAGAGTTCAAGACGGTTGCTATGCTGGAAACCAGTGCAGAATTGAGAGCAGCAAGCTTTTTGTCAGGTCTGAGCTCGAATCTAGCGCTGCTGCTCTTTAGCGGTGGCTTTTGAGCAAGTCACTGTCCCTCTCTGAGCCTCTATCTCCTAGTCAGGAAAATAGGGATAATGAAATCCAGAGATGGCGCCATGGGAGTGAACAGGATGACGGGTGTGAAGACCCTGGCTCAGTGTCTGCTGTGCACAGCTAGGAGGTGTTTAATACATGGCGGCGTTTGGGGATTAAAGCGTAGGCAGGACAGAGGAGCAGAAACTAGGCAGGAGAGCAGAAGCGAGGGGCTGGCATGGGTGAGACCTGGGAGCAGTGGCTGTTTCTGTCCTGAACAGGAAAGAGCGAGAACCACCCGCAGGAAGGACAGGCTGTCAGGAGCTGCCAAGGAGTCAGGGCAGGCTGCTCCCTTCACCTCCTGTCAGAGCAGGGCTGAGAGCGGGAGGGTGGAGGGGGTGGCCCTTACTTCGGGTCTTATCTCCTTATCTGTAAAATGAGCGTACTCATTCCCCTCGGGGCTGCAGGGATGGTCAAGTTCTTTGGACACTGCCCTCTCGCTGTGGTCAGCGATCATGGTGGACAGAGCGTAATTCTGCTGCCTCCGAGCTAGGAGGGGAGCTTGCCTCCTGGCACCTTCTCCTCTTCCCCTCCTTCACACCCCCAGCTGGCTTGGACTGTGGTCTGGGCTGGCACTTCTTAGGCTGGTGCCCAGGAGGGTGATGGGTCCCTGCCCACAGTCCTGCTTAGATGCAGGGTCTGGGTGTGGGAGGAGGCGGCTGTTTTTCTGGAGCACGTTCCTCCCCAGACCCCTCTCCGGCTGCTTCCCCAAAACTGGCCATCCAGAGCCCAGCGTCCTGGGATGGGTCTTCTATGCAGGGGGCTTTGGCCCTGGGTGGGGTAGGGGTGGGGAAGTGCTAGATTGGCTTGGGACCCTGGCTTCTGCTTGGGTTGAGGGTTGGCTTGTGAGGCCGCTAAAAACTCCCCACTGGTTTCCTGGAGGGTCCAGGCTCCTAGTGTCTTCCCTGGCCTCAGGCAGGCCCGGGAACTAGTGGTTGCTCCTTTCCCCCAGCTTTCCACACTCGCACCCGCGTTTGTTTTTCTTTCTTTCTTTCCATTTTTTTCTTTTCCTGTCTTAGCTGCGTGTTTTCCCAGAATTCTTATGGGAACGGGGTATTTTCCTGCCCCCTCCCCCTTCCCCTTGTCTGTCAGATTTCCTGTTTTACAAACTCGCTTTGAATCCAGGCCCGGGGCTGGTGGGAAGCAGAGCCTCAGAGGTCCCTGCAGCTTCCAAGGCCCTTGGTCACCCTGGGCCCCCTCCGCTTGCCTTCCTCATGCCTGGCGCTGGGATGGTCGGCAGGTGAATGCGTGCAGGTGCCCAGTCTTGCGGAGACAACTCTTAAAGGAAGGAGACAGAAGTCTTCTGACAAGGCTGGCACCCTTGGCCTTTTCCAGGCTTGCTGAGCTGGCCTCTTTCTCAACTTGTCTGGGACACCCTTCCCTGTGCCTCACCGGGGCCCACTCCAAGTCCCACTTTTTCTAGGGGGTCTCTTGGGACCCCTTGAATCCCTTTTCTGATTCGTGCTGCCTTAGCAGCTGGAATGAGCTGGCAGACCATCCTGCATCCTCCCATGGGGGGACACTGCCAGGCTGCCCTCCCTACATTAGCTTCTGCTGAGTTCCTACCTTGTGCCAAGCACGGTGTCCACAATTGGAGCACAAAGGACTGAGAATGGCCCAGTCCTCCTGCTTTGCTCTAGTGCCCATTGTGCCCTGCTTTGCTCTGGAGAGGTTTGTGTACCATCGTGCTCCTCTGGGAGCCAGAGACCAAGGCTGCATGCCTCTGTAGGTCCACAGAGCCTGGCATGCAGCAGGAGCTCAATAATTGTGTGCTGGTTTGAAAAGAGCATCCAGATGGCAAGGGCCTCTCATGGACTTCCGGAAGTAGGAGCTGTGGACCTGTCAAGCACATGGGCCTCAGCAGGCATATGAGTCAGTGGCTAGTTCAGGTTCAGCCAGGAGGCCTATCTGTGACCTTACCTGCCCCTCACCTGGGAGTCCTCACTGGATGCCTTGAGGCCCTGGCCATAGATTGGTTCCCCAGAATCCCAGCTCTCTTCCTCTGACCGTCGGCCTGAGATACAGTGAGTATGTCTGTCCCAGTGTTCCCTCCCCTGTTCTCTGGGAGGCCAGTGACCAGGCTGGCCTTGTCTTTGGGTCCTTAGCACAAGGCCAGCCCCAGGCTAATGCTCTGTGAACCTCTGTGAGAAAGGAAGAAGGGAGCCAGGCAAACAGTGGATCAGAGGTGAGGCTGAGTCATGCAGTGCTGGTGGGCCCTTGGGTCAAGGGCTGGGGCTGCTGGGGCTCAGGAGGGCAAGGTTTGCTTTTCTAAGACCTTGTCTATCCCAGGCCCTCCCCACATCAGCCTGGGTTTGCCTGCTGAGCTCTGGGCCTTCCTGCTTGGCCCACCGAGTGCTCAAGTTGTCTGGGCTGAGATAAGGACAGTGAGGCGCTGACCAGCTCCTTTGTGCCTCCAGTTCCCTTGGAGAGGACGGTGGCTCTTGTCAGGGGTGGTCTGTGGGCTTCCCGATCTTGGGGCAGAGGCAGCAGCCTCCAACTTCTGGCAGTGACTGGCAGTGATCTGTGTCCTAGATCACCATCCCGAGGGGGAAGGACGGCTTTGGCTTCACCATCTGCTGCGACTCTCCGGTCCGAGTCCAGGCTGTGGATTCCGGTAAGTGAGTGACTGGGGGATGCCAGCCCCACTTGCCCACCACACACATGGGCTTTGCAAACAGAGGCTGGAACCAAAAGGGGAGCCTCAGACTAGAGCACAGTGTCCTGGCTTTTCAAAAGGAAAAGAATAATATTTTTAAGTGACCATAGATGAAACTGACATTTATGAAAATATGCCCACTTTTTTTTGTTGTTTTTATCAAAATGAAAATAGGTTTTTATATTTTGTTTCCCAATCAGTTTGAACAGGAACTAAACCTATATTTTCAGCAATGCCTGCATGGGGAAATGAGATTCATTTGTGAACTCTGTTTGAAGCTGATATTATATCCTATCCTGAGCCTGATCAGCACTTAAAAATAGCCATCCTTCCCTACTTTTCACAAAGGAAGATTTCTCTTCATCACAGAATGAGCATCTCAAAGACAGAAGCCAGGGCTCAGTGGTCAGGGTGTTTGCAGTGCCTGCACAGAGGTGGGCATGAAGTTGGTACACAATGATTGGCAGAGAAGGAATGAATGAAGTGTGGGAGCCTGCCCCCAGGGAAGGTTCTCAATGGGGTAGGAGGCCCTGGGGAGGCGTAAGGGCCTGGGTGGAAGGATGGATGGCAGAGAGATCAGCCAGCACTAGGGCAAGGCAGGCAGGAAGGAGGAAAGGCAAAGGGGTGCCTTCTTTCAAGGCTCTTGAGAGGCACCGAGTTCAGCCCCTCATTTCACAAATGAAGAAACTTAGAGAAAAAGGGAGGTCCCTGTCTGAGGTCACCATGGCAGCAAAGGACTCCAGGTCCTTTGAAGGAGTATTGGGCTTCAGGGGCCCCTGAATGGCTTTTCTTTGTCCCTGCAGGGGGCCCAGCAGAACGGGCAGGGCTGCAGCAGCTGGACACGGTGCTGCAGCTGAACGAGAGGCCTGTGGAGCACTGGAAATGTGTGGAGCTGGCCCACGAGATCCGGTGACAGGGAGCAGCGGGTGGCCTGGGGCCTTGGGCTGACAGCACACCCTCTCCACCCCAGCCCGGGGCACACTGCGTTGCCTGGCCCAGCTCTTGCTGCTCCCTCCTTTGCCCAGCTGCGAGCAGGCAATTCCTTCTGCTCCTCAAGGAATCTGTTTCTCAGCCTGAGAATGGAAGGTTCAGGCTCAGAGCACTTTTGGATTCCAGAGCAAACAGCAGGGAAGATGCTCTCAGACTCTGTGGCTCAGGACCAGGCACCAGGGGGTTGCTTTCTGCTTTAGCTAATTATTTCTGCTACCTAAGAGCTAAGTTCATTGGTTATTTAAGGACATGAAGATGTTGCAAATGTTTCAATTGCACAATTAAAATATTATTCTTGAAAATGTTGGAGTCTCCCGAATTTTGATCCCTTTAGGTAAAAGCCCCAAGGCCCATTTTAGATCTGCTTCTGGAATAACTAGGTGAGGGCTTGCCCTTAGGTGACCTGCTTGCTTTACTTGCTTATATCTTGCTTATGACAGGCATCATGGATTGAGTATGAAACTCTTCCCTGCTGAACCTGGCCTTGGCCTCAGGGTCCTTCTCAGCCACTGCCAGTCAATAGGAATTGACCTAGGTGACCTATTTGCTGTCTCTTCTTTAAACGACCTCTTGCATCCCTTCCTGCCCTGACACTGGGGGCTTCTCCCCAGCATCTGTCTCCTCTTTCCCTCCCCTCTCCATCATCCTCTCTGCTCTGTGGGCCCTCACTCTGGCTGATACTGGTTTTCCCCAGGCTCAACCTCTCTGTGTGATCCCCCACCTTCCTTCTAGGAGCTGCCACAGTGAGATTATCCTACTCGTGTGGCGCATGGTCCCCCAGGTCAAGCCGGGACCAGATGGCGGGGTCCTGCGGCGGGCCTCCTGCAAGTCAACACATGACCTCATTTCACCCCCCAACAAACGGGAGAAGAACTGCACCCATGGGGCCCAGGCACGGCCCGAGCAGCGCCACAGTTGCCACCTGGTATGTGACAGCTCTGATGGGCTGCTGCTCGGCGGCTGGGAGCGCTACACCGAGGTGACCAAGCGTGGGGGCCAGCATACCCTGCCTGCACTGTCCCGTGCCACTGCCCCCACCGACCCCAACTACATCATCCTGGCCCCGCTGAACCCTGGGAGCCAGGTATGGACAGCTGGTGTGGAGAAGGTGAAGGGCATTGGGTTCCTGTGGGAAGCCAGGAAGACTTGAAGACTCAAAGTTGTGTGATGAGGAGCCTGTGAGGGGCTGTGATGTTGAGCAAGGAGATGGGGTACGTGCTACCTCTGGCTTCTGTAAGGCTGTTCCCGGTGGGGAGCACAGATGGGTCCCTGTGGCCTCAGGGCACAGATCCAAGACCAGGGCATGCACAGGCTGGAAGATTTCAACTCGCAGAAGGTAGAGCTTTCTACCAGCCTTTGCTTTTTCCCAGTGGAATGGGCTGCCTTGGTAGGTAGTGAGTCCCCATCATAGGAAGTGTGAAGGCAGACACCACCTGATTGCATGGTGGGATGAAGGAGTGCACTCCCTCAAACAGTCCCATGAGATATTCTGGGAAAAAGGTGTTCTGTCTCAAATAATCTTGAGACATATCCCGTACTCTCTTCCTCATCTAGGAAATTTCCAATGCAAAGTAGCCCATTGGAGGCTCTGCTGGCATCCTGTACTATGGCAGGTGCTGTAACCTGGTTTAACGCCGAATTTCCCAAGCTCGCCTGATGGGGGCACCCTTTAGGGTGTGGTTGGTACCGTCTTACCATTCCAGTGTTCCATGGAATGCACTTTGGAACGAGCTGCTGTAGAGGAAGTTGGGGACCTGCCAAGGGGTTAGACTTCATGGCCCATAAAGCCTTTCAACTCTAATATTCTGGGATTTTGTGTTCCCTCCCAGCCTCCTCCCTCAGCTGATTACCAGAACTGCTGTTTTTCTCCTGTGCCCTGAGGTGCCCCACTTCCTCTCCCCCGGGGCCCCGTGTCCAGCAGCCTCCTGGGCTGTCCTGCCCTGCTCCCGGGGCTGAGGTAGTTCTCCTGTCTTTCCCTTGCAGCTGCTCCGGCCTGTGTACCAGGAGGATACCATCCCCGAAGGTGAGTCTACTGCTGCTGCCATGCCCTCCTAGCTCAGAGAGACAGCAGGGGTCAGCTGAGGCCTGGCCCAGCCTCTGCCTCTGTGTTCTGAGGCCTTTCCGATGGCGTCAAGGTCACTTAGCCTATCGATGCAGACTCCCTTTCCACTTGGTACCTTTTCTTCCTCATGGAACCAGTGTCTTTCTTTCTTGAAGCTAGAAATGAGAAGGAGAGAGGGGATCTTACCAGGGCAGTTTAAGAGACAGAGTGTCCAGGACTCAGGCATCAATTGAGATTCATCCAATTTTATTGAGCAACCGATATACGTAGGTGCCAGAGGCAGCGTGGTTGGGCTTGCATGGAAGGGAGTCATGGAGCTTGGAGCTGGGCAGTCTCAACTTGGAGTTCTAGCTGTATGACTTTGAGCAAGTCGTTTCCCCTCACTGAGCCTCAGTTTCTTCATTTATAAAATGGGGTCAATAATTCCTACCTCAGAGGGTTGTTAGGACGATTCCATGAGAGACTGGTTATGAGTAGTTGCCTGTATACTGAGAGATGCTATACAGAGGGTCACTGTCTTTGAGGTGTACAGATGTCTCTGCTGCTGGATGGATTCTTCTCCTTTGGCTTTTAAATCCTGGCCAGGGATGGAAGCTGAGCTCAAAGCCACTTTCTTCTCCCAGGAAGGCTGAGATATCAGTCTTGAGGCTGAAGCTGGCTGGGCGTCCCTTGAGATCCTTGGAGTGCCTGCCAGCGAGCTTTGACTCAGAAGTCCAGCTGGTGTCTGGACCTCCTTCCTTGACAGTGGCTCTTGCATAGCCACTCGCAGACTTGCTTCCTTGCTGTTCCCCTCTCAGTTCTGTGAAGGTGATGCTTTAGGGGGTAGTTGGGAAAGTGCTTGTGCCTTTTGTGATTTTAAGGCTCCCTTCAGGCTCAAGGACCCTGATAGAAGACACCTTCATTCTTTCCAGTCTGGGGCATTTGGGCAGTTGAGCTTGGACAGTTGGCAATGAATCTGTGTTCCTTCTGGAGATAAGTCTGACAGCAATTCAACGATGAGTTTTATTTTTATTTTTTATTTTTCCATAGATGATTGGGATACAGTTGGTATTTGGTTACATGAGTAAGATTTTTAGTGGTAATTTGTGAGATTTTGGTGCATCCATAACCCAAGCAGTATATACTGCACCCTATTTGTAGTCTTCTATCCCTCTCCCTCCTCCCACCCTTCCCCCCAAGTCCCCAAAGTCCATTGTGTCATTCTTAGGCCTTTGCGTCCTCATAACTCAGCTCCCACATATCAGGGGGAAGATACGATGTTTGGTTTTTCATTCCTGAGGTATTTCACTTACAGAAAGAGTCTCCAGTCTCATCCAGGTTGCTGCAAATGCTGTTAATTCATTCCTTTTTATGTCTGAGTAGTGTTCCATCAACGATGAGTTCTTAAAATGCTTTTGTTGGCACATGAGGTTAGAGTGGAGATGCCACGGCTGAGTAGGGACTTCATGAGGGTCCAGGCCTGGGCCTGGCTCATTTCTGTAGGTCCAGTGCAGGATCCAGGGCAGATGGCAGATACTCAGTAGAATTTTGGTTATGTGACTGACTGAAGGAGAATGACTCGGGTTGCCTCTAAGTCTTTGGAATCTGGTCATGGACGAGGGGTCTGGAGAGGTGTGCTGCCTGCAGTGGGGCCCATGCTCATGGGCCGATGTCTGGGGTTGATTCCTTCTCAGTTTGAGAGGTACCTCTGTGTCTCCCTGCTGTGTTCCCAGCCTGTATCCATGTTTCAGTCCTCTGAGAGTATAATACATAGTAAGTCAGCAAGGGCACCATCATCTAAGCCGTGGGGAAAAGGGACAAGTAAGGAAGTGATGACGATGTTAGTAACCATGGTAGCTCTTTGAATCCATTGTATTAAGATCTTGACCTTACTTTATGTATTCATCATAATAACGAATCTTTGCCCTTTACCAGGGATCAAGTCTTTGTAGCTCACAGTTCTAGGGTTCAGAGGAAAGGGTGAAATTCAGGGCACACAATTTCCCTTAAACACACTTGGGGTTGTCCACAGGTTAAGGAAGGCTGTCACCAGGGTGCCAGCTGCTCAGTCCCCCTCCTCTGGCTGGGCTGCCAAGAGATAGCCTTTCAGGAGTGTTGGGCATCCTGAGTTGAATAGGAGGGAGAGTTAAGCCATCCTGAGTTGAATAGGGTCTGGTGCCCTTCCGGAGCCTGGAGTGCCAGCCCGGCTGTGGTTGGCATGTTCCCCAGGGCTGCTGGTGCCCTTAGCATTGTCCCTGCCCTGTAAAGGTGACCCAGCCTCAGATTCGCCACTGCCAGGGCAGGGTGGCTGCCAGGGCTCGCCTCAGAATCTGGGAGCAAAGCTGTGTAATTACTGTATTTTGTCAGTGAAGCAGGTATTAGAGGAGAAACGGGTGATGTGGGGGTTTGGACCAGACATCGGTAGCAGGTGGCAAGTCAATGAGTTTGCCTTCACAGAGCTCAGTAACTGGGTTGCAAGCTGGACTGTTCTGAAAAAAACAAAAACAAAAAAACAGTTTTGCAGAGCCATTCCCACTGGCCACATATTATCCAGGGGTGGGTGGAGATTGGGCACGAGGGCATGACTGCTACATAGGTTGGATTGATCCCGCCTTGTATAATTTACTGGCCAAATGACGGTCACCCTACCATTCTAAGCCTCAGCTTCCTTGTCTATAAGATGGAGCTGAGCCGACTTTTTCTCTCTGAAGGCAGAGTTACAAGTCGGATGCCTTAGGTGAGGCCCTAGGTGAGGATTCTGTGACAGCCCTGGGCTCCTGGGTTAGAGAAAGGAAGAAATCAATTTTTTAAGAAGTCAGAGACTGGGGGCCCAGGACCCAGATTTTGGCATCCACAAATGGTACCCATCTTTAATTTTGGTCTATTTTGCTCCAGTCCCCAGCTTGTCAGTCCTGCGTGGTTTTGCCTTTCTGCTCTAGGCTTGGCCATTTTAAATTAGACTTTCTAGATCCAGGCTGGCCATGGGGTTTCACTCACAACACGGTTTGAGACCCAGCAGCCCTGCCTGTCACTACTAGCCCTGTTTAGTGGATTACTTGGAGGCGTAGGGTTTGTGATAATCCCCTGAGTACTCACACTGTGGTACAATCCACCAAGCTCTTTCCCATCAGGTCTCTCATGTGAGCCTCCCACTGGCCCTAGGGCAAGCAAGGCAGCAATCAGTATCATCTCCACTTCCCAGTGGAGAAAACTTTGATTCAGAGGAGGAAGAAAGCTGTGCAGGGTCACACAGACTGTTTGTGACTTGGGAAGTCAGTGATCAAGCTCGGGTGTCTCATCCAACTCAGATTCAGTGAGGATCTTGAGACTCAGGACAGTGCTTTAAGCAAAGCGTCCAGGGCCTGGCAGTACACACCTCTCTGGGGCTGATGTGTGGGGCCAGATCAGATAAGGAGCTATGTGACATCTTCCTTGTGTCTGCTTCTCCGGTGCCCATCCTCAAGGAATTCCCTCGCACTCTAGTGAGAGACATGTGAGCACGCAAGTCCAGGGCTAGCACAGCGCTGGGAACCACCAGCTGTGACAAAGCCAGCAGGCTCCACCTGCTGACCCAGGCCCCGGATCCAACTTTCCAGTTTGGCCTCATGCTTTTAAAAAGCAAGAAATCGCTCATATTTGAAAAATCAGAAGATCTGGCCTCACTGAGCCCAGAGTCCCATGTGGAACAATCAGTTGGAACAGAGTTGGGTTCATGCTCATTCTACTCCTCTCTACGTGACTCACAGAAGAGGCAGGAAGTGGTTTGAGTTATCGTGGTTTGAACACTGCCCCCAGATTTGTCTGTGATCAGTGGTCACTTGTCAGGAGTATTGGGGGAGTCAACTTGTTTTTCTCACCTTGCTCGGTGAGAAGGGGCAAGGGGTGGGAGGAGTAAGCAAGTGCGAAACCTTCTGAGCTGAGTTTTTCCTCCGAGGCCGTGGGTGTGTGTTGGTGGGGAGCTTCCCTGAGGTATAGCTGGGGTCAGGCCACCCGTTCCCCCCTCAATGCCAGGGCTGCTAGTGGTAGAGGGAGGCCTGCACTCAGAACCCAGGCTGGGCACCCAGGTCAGTGAGAACCTGGTAGTTGCCCATGCAGTAGCAGGAATGTCTTAGAAGGGGCCCAGGAGTATGTGGAGCCTGACTGCTCTGGAGTTCCCCTCCTACCTGCTTGGTCCAGGAACCCCTGGCTTTTTAGTGACTTTGTATTTTGTCCCTCTGCCCACTGGACGGGATGTTCAGGGTGAGGGTGTGTGTCCATCCGTGTCCCCTTAAAGAGGGACCCCCTGCCACTGCAGCCTCTGCTCTCCTCCCTGGGGGTGGCCTTGTTTCTCTGTTTTTTTTTCTCTCTCTCCTTATGATTAGAATGATTTGTGAGTTGGTGGCCAGGCCGGAGTACCTCCTGGATGCAGTGGAGCCTGAGGTTCCCAGAGTCCTACGGGGCACCTGACTTCCAAACTTGCTTTTCCAAGTGAAGAAATGACAATCACGAAACAACAATAAGTTAGCAGCTAACTTTTATCACACACTTACTGGGTACCAGGCACTGTTCTAAAAACTTCACTTAGAGTATTTCATTTAATCCTCACTGTAACCCAGTGAGCTTGGCACTGTTATTACAGTTGAGGAAACCAAGACTCTGAGGGTGAAATAAGTTGCCCAAGCTCACCAAGCGGGTAAGTGGGAGAGCAGGATTTGAGCACGGCCCCCTGGCTTCGGGGCTTGTGCGCTTTACTGTGACCTGGGGCAGCAAGTGCTACTCCTTGTTCTAGACTGACTGGAGTGGGCCAGGCTGCTCTAGCTTCCTTGGCTACAGAGGGAGGACTCCAGTACATCCCGGGATAGCCTTTAGTCTCTGCTGCTGCTGCCGCAGAAAGTGGATCTTTGTGGGGCTGGGAGGGAGAAAGCAGGTTGAGCTGGGCTGAACTTGTGCAGGGAGTGATGGGAATGGTGTGGGGGTCTGCTGAGGAGAGCGCGTGCCCTGCCACGCAGACTGGTGACCACTCTGCTCCAACTGATTGTTCCACGTGGGACTGTGGGCTCAGTGAGGCCAGAACTTCTGAGTTTTCAAATATGAGTGATTTCTTGCTTTTTTTTTTTTTTTTTTGAGACTGTGTTTTGCTCTTATTGCCCAGGCTGGAGTGCAATGGTGCCATCTCAGCTCACTGCAACCTCCACCTCCCGGGTTCAAGTGATTCTCCTGCCTCAGCCTCCCCAGTAGCTGGGATTATAGGCGTCCACCACTACGCCTAGCTAATTTTTTGTATTTTTAGTAGAGATGGGGTTTCACCATGTTGGCCAGGCTAGTCTTGAACTCCTGACCTCAGGTGATCTGCCCGCATTGGCCTCCCAAAGTGCTGGGATTACAGGTGATTTCTTGCTTTTTAAAAATGTGAGGCCAAACTGGAAAGTCTGATCTGGGGCCTGGGTCAGCAGGTGGAGTGCGTTGTCTTCGTCATAGCTGGTAGTTCCCAGCACTGTGCTAGCCCTGGACTTGCTCGCTCACATGCCCATGTCTCTGACTAGAGTGCGAGGGAATTCCTTGAGGCCCGAGCCCATGTGAGGCCTCCCTGTGTTTCAGCATTGTGCACAGGGCCTGGCACAAAGTAGCTGCTCAGTAAGCGATTGTTGACAGAATGAGTCCATGTCCCTTGTTTCTACAGAGGGAACACCTTTGCAAGAGTGATGGAAGTGCCTCATAGTCCCCCATCTCTGTTTCACAGAATCAGGGAGTCCCAGTAAAGGGAAGTCCTACACGGGCCTAGGGAAGAAGTCCCGGCTGATGAAGACGGTGCAGACCATGAAGGGCCACGGGAACTACCAAAACTGCCCGGTCATGAGGCCGCACGCCACGCACTCAAGCTATGGCACCTACGTCACCCTGGCCCCCAAAGTCCTGGTGTTCCCCGTCTTTGTTCAGGTGAGCCTGTGGCTGGTCCTAAGGGTTCCCTCAGGAAGAAGTGAGAAAGAGGAGGGCCCTTGCCCCAGACTCAAGGATGATGCCTTATCCCAGGACTGAGGGCCCTGTTTTGGGAAAGATGAGTAACTTTATATGCACAGAATTCTGGGAGCTTATACCGAGGGAGTAGAGATTTCCAGGGGAATATACAGGAAAAAGTGAGGGCAGGGGAGCCCAGCAAGGAGAGGATCCGCTCCTTTCCCCACCTCACCTCCCCTTTCTCTGGGGACAGGGCAGGTGCACTCCAGCTGCTTGTTGCCATGTCACAGGGCCTGTTTGCCGAGGCTCCCTGGCTTACCCAGTGGTTTTTTATTTGGAAACAACTGAGGAAGAGAGAGCCTTGGGGTCTGTGCCTTATCTTGTCTCCCTGGTCTCTGCAAACATATTTGGCCCGTATTCACTGGTGGCCTGTGATTTACTATATCTCTCTTATTCTCCAATGTCAAGCGAGGTGCTTGAAGAGAGATAGTGAAACAACAGCAAGCTGGGCCTGAAATCCCAGCTACTTGGGAGGCTGAGGTGGAAGGATCATTTGAGGTCAGGAGTTCGAGGTTACAGTGAGCTATGATCGTAACACCACACTCCAGCCTCCTCTTCTTCCCTCTTTTCCTCCCCATTTATCTCTCCTCTTTAAAAATAACCTTTATTTATTCCATCACCCAGATACGACAGTGTGAACATTTCAGCATCGTTTCTGTGTGCATATCCACATTAAAAACCAGATCTTATTCTATATATCACGTTGCCTTTTTGAAATGAAAATTGTAGCATGAACCTTTCCCATACCATTAAATGTTCTGTTTTTTTATGGGGCTTACACACTCTTCTATTATATGGGTATACTCTAACCAGTTCTGTATTCAGATTCTTCTGCCTACTCTTTCGCTATCGTAAATAACCCTGTGATGAAAATCCTTGCGGGTGGATTGCCTCTCTGACTATTTTCCTCGGGAGAGATGCCTGAGAGGGAAATGACTGGGTCATGGGTCGTAAACATTTTAAAGGCTCTTTACACATATTGACAAATTGCTTTGCAGGAAGATTCTAATGGTTTATCGCCTCATCAGCAGCATAAATGTGGCTTGGCCCCAAAGACTTCATTTCTGCCTATGCCTCTTGGATCTCCCTGGCATCCCAGTGCCGACCTGTCACTGTTTAGTAGGCACACTTAGGATGTCACACATCTCTGGGAGGTCGCATGCCTCTCCTTAGACAGCTCTGTTGGCAGGGCCTGGCCTCGGCCTTTCTGTTGGTTTCTTTCTCGGTGATACAAAGTTCATGGCATCTACAATGTCTAATTTTCTTTCTGTTTTTGAGATGGAGTTTCACTCTTGTGGCCCAGGCTAGAGTGTAATGGTGTGATCTTGGCTCACTGCAACCTCCACTTCCTGGGTTCAAGTGATTCTCCTGCCTCAGCCTCCCAAGTAGCTGGGATTATAGGTGCCCACCACCATGCCTGGCTAATTTTTTGTATTTTTAGTACAGATGGGGTTTCACCATGTTGGCTGAGCTGGTCTTGAACTCCTGACCTCAGGTGATCCACCCACCTCGGCCTCCCAAAGTGCTGGGATTATAGGCATGAGCCACCCCACCTGGCCTGTGTCTAATTTTCATGTTTATTTTAATATTTGTGTAAGAAACTACTTTTTGAAAAGAGTCTCACTCTGTTCCCCAGGCTGGAGTGCAGTGGTATGATCATAGCTCACTGTAATCTCGAGCTCCTGGCCTCAAATGATCCTTCTACCTCAGCCTCCCAAGTAGCTGGGATTTCAGGCTGGCTTGCTATTTGTTTCATGCTCTTTCTTCAAGCACCTTGCTTGATCTCATGTACTTAGAAGCCAGGTTAGAAGTATACAGTCATAAGGACAAGTCCTGCTGGGTAATCCAGCGCTTAGGGAGCTTCCTCTGGGCTGGGCTGGATAAGGTGATGGGGTAGGGTAAGAGGTTTGGATGAGAACTGACCCTTGGGGGATTGGCTGAGAAGGAGACAGTCAGTTCAAGTGTGCTATGAATACAGAGCAGGGACTGGCCTGGCCTTGAAGGGACTCAAGTGACCAAATCTTTTGGCATGTGGCTCTCAGGATGCCTCCTAGTCCTGTGAGGCATGAACAGGATAGACGGGGGATGGTGGGGGCGGGGAGGACCCAGGAGCCCAGTGCAGTGGGGGAGGGAGCTGGGGCTAAGGACCACGGAGGGCCTAAGCCTGTGGTTAGACTTCCTGTCAGTGCATGTAGCTGTCACTGTGAGGGTTGATGGGGAAGGTGGCAGTAACAGTTCCACAGGACGGCAGCATCTGTCTTTCTGTTTCCATCTTGTGTATGAGGGGGTGTGTGGGTTCTCAGGTCGGTGGCGGGCTGACAGTCTTCTCTCAGGTCAGAGAGTTCTCTGTGGCTGGCTTTGACAAGCTGCTGCTTCCTCCCCCGGGGTCCTCACCCAGCCTCTTTGAACTGCCCACTCAGCCTGCTTTATTTCCAGCCTCTAGATCTCTGTAACCCTGCCCGAACCCTCCTACTGTCAGAGGAGCTGCTGCTGTATGAAGGGAGGAACAAGGCTTCCCAGGTAAGACTTTCACCCATGTTTTTTAGGAGGCTTTCTGGGTGCGCTTCATTGGCATCCTCTAGGCCCCTCACTTTGGTCTCTTCCTGCGTGTCTTAGAATTTTACAGTCTCAGGCTAGAGGAGACCAGAAAAGGACCCCTCCACTCTACCTAGCAAAGCTTTTTCTTGTACTTATCCTTTCAAAGCTATTGAATCCTTCTTTTATGGTTAGAAAGTTTACCCAGCCACTAAAGACACCCCATTGTTTACCCCACCTTCCTCTCCGGAGCAGAAGAGATGGCAGTTTACCCCAGCTGTGGGGAGTGACTTTCGTGATGGGAAGAGTAAAGCTATTAGCCAAAGTGGATTTTTAGACCAGCATCAGTTTATCCGAGTTTTCTGGGCCCGTATTAACCCAAGTCCCACATCCTCTTCTGAGAGATGAGTCTATGATTTTGCCTGGGTCCTAGCTCTGCCAGCAGGGTGCTGACATGGGAGCTGTGCCACTCTTCCTGGGAGCTGGCCTGGGATGCTTTTCTCTAATTGGGAGAACTTCATTCATCCACACAATCCCCAGAGCTGGTCAGTTCAGTCTCTGAGCTTAAAACTACTTGGGTACTGAAGTTGGAGCCCTGGGCTCTGCCCTGGCTACCTGGGGCCATGGGGTGAGGGGCGCAGGCTCTCTGCAGATCAGGCCCCAATGCAGAGCTGCCTTGGCTGAGTCGAGGGGGAGCTTGGGGTAGTGGAAAGATCAGGAAACTTAGAGACAGGAAGTCTATATCAAGACCCAGCTCTGCTGCCGGCTCACGTGTGACTTGTTCTTCTTCCTCAGTCTTCCTATCTGAGCAGTAGGTATGTGTGTATTTGAGGCAGTAAGGGCAGGGTCAGAGATTGGTCTCTAAGGACCCTTTAAACCTTAGCCTTCTAGGACACTGTGTGTGACTGTGGCTGAAGCAGGAGGTTGGTTTTGTTTTTTAAACCAGGAGACTGGAACTCATCTATTGCGAATGCACATTGTCTTTTTCAAGGGTGTGCCCTGGGGGTGCTGCATGCTCACGTCTGCCGCCTGCTGTTGCCTATGGTATTTCTGGACCTCCTCTTTTCTGAACCTCTTCTTGAGAACTTTGCAAACTTTGGGAATTTAAAAATCTTTGCATGTCTTCTGAATTGTCTCAGTGGGAGTAAAACTTCATCTCTTGGGAGAGATTTAAGTTTTAGGAATGAGAAGTCACTCAGAGCTATGTTTGGTGAATGAGAGTGTGGTGGAGCTAAGTCAGGTGTCCAAGGGTCAGAAATTGAGGTGTGGCCATAAATTTACCAGACTCCTAAGAAGCCAGTTAGAGATGGCAGCCACCCTGAAATGTATAAATAAGTCTAAATTCACTCTTTTGTTTTTCCACCTACCCTTGAATCTGCAAACATGGAACACTTATTGTGTATCCTCATTCTATATGCATTTTACATACTTGATCCCAATTAGCTCTTCCAGCACCCCTACACGATTGTCCCCACTCTGTAGTTCAGGTAACTGAGGCTCCAGTGAGATTCACTGGGACCCAAGAGTCTCTGGGCTGGCAAGGGATGGAGCCGAGGTTAGCACTTGGGTCTCTCTGGCTCAGCAATGCTTTCCATCACCCCACACTGCTTCTGGCATGTCTGCATAAAGACAAACTAAGGAACACAAGCTGAAGCCATAGACTTGTGACAGTTGCAATTTGTCCAAAAAACCCTGCCTATGGGTCTCTAGAGCCTTCGAACCAAGAGACTTCTCTCCCTTTGTCCTGAAGATGAAAGGAAGCAATTTGAAGACAAGTAAAATAAATATTAATATATTCCTTTTTTTTTGAAGCATGATAGCAACCAAATATATAGATCTGGGTACCCTATCATGTCACTCACACCAAAAAAACCCAAAAAACAAAAAACAATTCAACAGGGATTTGAATAAATTCATAGAATCTCAGTGTTGGTTGGGCATTCAAGAGTCATCCATTCTAATTGCTTCCTTGTAACTTTCCAGTTAAATGGTTTTCTGATGGTTCTTGAATCTTCTAGGGCAGCCCCTTAAAGCAGTGGTTTTGTTACTGGAGAGGCTTAAATTGTAGAGCGTTCTCTATTACACTCAACAGAAATCTTTATTTGTGGAATGTTCTTCCTTGGTTCTTTGTCCCATCACTTCTCTGGACATGCTCAAGTTTGCTAACATCTTTGAGCTGATCCAGTCCCCCACTATGAAGTACCCTCATCATACCCCCTTCCAGAAGTCATAGATGTGATTAATGTGCCCTGAGGTCTATGGGACATTTTGGAGCAGTCTCATTTATACATTGTAACAATGGTGACTGAGCATGTGCAATGTTGCCAGGCCCTGTGGGAGGTTCTGGGAATACCATGAAGCACAAGACAGACACACCCTCACTTTACACATTGACTCATGGAGTTTACCATTAACTAAGGCACCAAGGTCTTTTCGGCAAACCCTGCCCTTAGGTCAGATTCCCAACAAGAGGCTTGATTAGGGCCACTTAGGAGAAGCCATCCTCCAAGTGATAAGGACCACCTTACCAAGTGATCCCTCAACTCTGATCCTTTGGAAAATCAGATGTGTCCTTGGAGCAAGTGTGGGGAAGATACCAGGTGACGCCCGTGGCCTGCTGTGGAAGGCAGCAGGTGATTGGGCATGGAGATAAGCATCATTCTCTCATGGGCTGCCATGGCCCCTGGTGGTGCTGGTGAGATGGGGGAGTCTACCTGCCCTCCCTGGCACACATGCCCCTCTGCTCTGCCTCCCGCTGTGCCAGCTCTGGCCTTTCCCTGACCCAATCTTTGGGAAATTTTTCATTCATGCCTTAATCACTTCCTGTCTAGACCATATTCTCAGCCCTGGGAATCTGGGCCAGAGTGGTGGTCTGGGCCTTTGTCTCACCTTGCTCATGGTTCCTCTCCAGTTGCTGGTGGCTCCTCCCACTTGCCCTACTTCCACCCCTCTCTGGGCCTGGGCTGTTTTTTTTTTTTTTAAACTTTCTAGGCTCCTGACAGATTGTCGGCTCTAGCCCTGCTCCTGCCAGCCTCCCTCTGGGTCTAGAGGTGACTGCCAGATTTCCCTTGAGTCAAGGACACGTTTTGTGGCACCCTGAGGGTTTTCATTGTGTTTCTGGCTAGTTTACAGCCTTCTTTCCATTGCTCGAACTTTGAGGTCTTCTCAGACAACCAACTCCTTGACTCTTTCTGAGCTCTTGGATCATTTTCTTCCCCTCCTCTCTTAACATTATTATTATTATTAATTATTATTATTTTTGCCTCATTTGCTCCTCTTCTTTGGTCTCTGGATTCTTTCACATTCAGGAACTGAACAGCTATAGGCACATTGCTACCTCTCTGTATAGTGAGAGCCAGATCTGGGTAATGGGCCTTGGCTCTGTGGCCATGGGCAGGGCATTTAACCTCTCTGAGTTCTAGGGTCTTTGTCTGTAAATGAGGGTAATGGTGTTATTTACAAGTGAGTATCCACTGAGCAGAAAGTAAGCGTTTAACACATAGAGGCTTCTCTTGGGCTGCATTGAGACAGGGCTGTGGTGGGAAGGGATAGGGTTACCGCCAAGCTGCCTTATAGCCCAGGGTTCTGGAGTCTTCATGTTTGGGCCCCATTGGAGAAGCCAAAGCCTCTGAGAGCTCCTTCAAGGATGACCCCCTGTTGTCTCTGCAGCCCAGATTTCTTCAAGCCTCTGTATCCGTGCTACACTCGAGAAGCTAAGTTGTTGTTTGATATATATTCTATATTTTTAAATTACAAAAGTAACAGTAATTGTAAAATAATACACATTAAATCAAAACGTATCAGTTAAAATCCCACTGCCCAGAGTGAGGAGTGTGGCATCTTAGCTATTTTTTTTCATCTTAGCTATTTTTAAAATGTATAAATACAGAGAAATTTATCATTTTGTTTTACAAAATTGGATTCTGTGCTAGGCATTTTTGCACATTGTACTCTTTTGATTTATGATAGACAGATTTGTATTTCTGCCCACATAGCTCTACTTTATTTTTTAATAGTTGCATAAAATTCTGCCATGTGAAGGTAGCATAATTTATTTTATTCATCTTCTCTCAATGAGTGTTTATGTTATTTTCTTCTCTTTTCTTTCTTTTTTTTTTTTTTTTTGAGAAGGAGTCTCGCTCTGTTGATCAGGCTGGAGTACAGTGGAGCGATCTCAGCTTACTGCAGCCTCCGCCTCCCGGGTTCAAGTGATTCTCCTGCCTCAGCCTCCTGAGTAGCTGGGATTACAGGTGTGCACCACCACACCCAGCTAATTTTTGTATTTTTAGTAGAGATGGGGTTTCACCGTGTTAGTCAGGCTGGTCTCGAACTCCTGACCTCGTGATCCCCCTGCCTCGGCCTCCCAAAATGCTGGGATTATAGGCGTGAGCCCCCACACCTGGCCTATTTTCTTTTCTTAAATTAAAAAATACTGCTGAGAACATCCTTGTATGTTCATATTTGTATCTCCTTGTAAGTATTTCTGTAGCATAGAGTCTCAGAAGTGGGGCTGTGGGGTCATCTTTAACAGGCTGATAGCTGAATGTCAACCTGTTGGCTTTTTAAATGTCATCAGCAGTCCAACACACACTCACAGTGCCCTTCAGTGCATGCCAAGCCCTTCTGGCTGGTTCTTCTTCAGAAGAGAAAAAGTGTCAGGTGTTTGATACCTCAAAGGGAAGTTCACGTAATTCATAGCATTTTGTTTTCTTTGGCAAATCTAAAATTGGATTTTATTGGTGTTGAATAAAGGCCACTGCAGGATTTGCAAAACAAAGAACAGTGTAATCTTTAGTGGCATTACAGGATCAAGTGGATTTTCTTAGCATAAAAATATGCTGAGCATGCCTGTTGGTTTACCTATAATGTCTAAGAATAGCCTTTGCCTTTATTTTTGGAGCAGCTAATGCATAAAATAGATAAAAGCGATGTCCATGTCTGTACTAGAGTGTAAGTAACTGACTTTTTCTTGAACTGATTTCTCATTAATGCAGTTAAACTTATCCACAAGGAATTTGGTAATATTAGCTCACATTGTGTGGTGCTTTACTCAATCTGTAAAGAGCTTGTGGAAGGATCCTGTAAGAACGCCAGGCAGGGACTCTTCTCCCTGTTTGGACTGGTGAGAAAACTGAAGGGGTTATGGGGTTTAAGCCAATTTTTTCATGGCTAGTTAGTGGCAGAGCTGTTATAGGAGCCTCCTGACTTCTGACTCCAGAGTCCAGTGCTCTTTCAGCCAGATGCTTACAGAAGAATAAAAGCAAATATGAAAATCTTACAGGTTAAGGTTGGCTCCAAGCCCCTGGTGCTGGGCTGAAGACTCCAGGGGCATTTGGTCAGGGAGGTAGGGCTGGGGCACTAGGCTGTGGAGAGGCTTTCAGAGACCAGCTGCCATGGAGGGTGAGGGCCACTTTCCCCCTTCTGTTTGCTATTTCCTACTTTGAGGAGTGGACGTATGGAAAACTGGAGGGCGATGGGGCCGTCTTGACTGCAGGTCATGTCTGCCCTTGGCTGAGGCCCTACTGAGCACTGCTCCTGGTTCCGAGTGACATGATGAGGATGCGTTACCCGGGCAGGTTGTGGCTCCCCACCTTCTTGGGGAGGTTGTGGCTCCCAGCCTCCAGAGGACAGCACAATAGCCAGTTCTGTCTGCTCTCTGTCAACTCAGGTGACACTGTTTGCCTATTCGGACCTGCTGCTCTTCACCAAGGAGGACGAGCCTGGCCGCTGCAACGTCCTGAGGAACCCCCTCTACCTCCAGAGTGTGAAGCTGCAGGAAGGTAAGCAGATGCTCTAGGCTCCCAGAGCCCCTGTCAGCTTGCCCCAGTCCCAGTGCTCTGGGCAGCCCTCTGGGCTCTGGCTGCCAGCTGTCCGTAGGGCACTGGAGTGTGTGTTGCTGGGCTCTGTCCATGGACCAATGGGTCTCAGACACTGGCATTCCTTCTAGGCTGGTAAGCCTTCTGATATACCTGAGCTTTTCTGGGAGCTTCCTATTCTAGAGACTATGGAGTGGGGTAGGAAGAGCTTTGGATTCAGACAGACCTGTGTTCAAATCTTGACCCTGTCCCTCCATACTGGGATGACTGTGGGCACTTTACTCATCCTCTCTGAGCCTGTGTTCTCCTGTGTAAATAGGAATAAAAATAGTATCTCAGAAGATTGCTGTGAAGATTAAGCTAGGTCATAAATGCAAAGTACCTGGCCCATCCCAGGTGCCCAATAAGTGCTTGTTGCCACCACACTCACCCACAGATGCGGGGACAGAGACCACAACTCGACTCTACCAGCTGCATGGCCCTGCGGAGCCCAAGCCGCCAGGGCTCAGGCGTGTGTGGGAGCGTGGAGGGAATTTCTAACCCAAACTTTCCACCATGCCCTCCTCCACTCGCGGGATGGGAAGCCAGCTGGGAGTATCTGTCAGGGGTTTGGTTTGGTGCCTGAGGTCTCCGCTGAGAGGGGCTCAGTTTCCTCTCCCAGGTTGTAAAAACAACAGACCTGTTTGAGGATGGGTGACAGGGGCAGGGAGGAAAATACTACCCAGCGAAAGAATTCTGTTTTGGTGGGTTTTGCTCTGGGAAAGCTTCCTGGCTGTGTGCAAACCGCCCTGCGTGCTCGGTGCCTGACTGTTCCTCCTTGGAAATCCATTCAGTGTTAGAACCTCCACTCTCGCTTCCCCACAGGAAGCCACAGACAACTTCTCCTTCTCGGGCTCTGGCCTTTCTCCCGCCCATGGAAGGGAAAAGCAAGTCACCTCACTGGGTCAGCCCCTCCCTCCAGGCGGGCTCAGCCTGACCACAGGGCAGCAGCAGGAAGGAGCCATCCTGAGCAACTCCAGTTCCAGCACTGGTGTTCCCAGAGCCCCCCATGCCTGCTGGAGGGCAGCAGATGGGAGCTCCAGTGGCCTCTGTCCTAGGCTTCCCTTCCTCCTCTCCATACCCCTCAGCCCACCCTGGCTCCGTCACACCCAGCCTCCCATATGCCCATTCTCCCTGTCCCTTCATCCTGGCTGCAGTGTGCATATTCACACGTGCACTCACACCGAGTCCCACTTCTCTGCTTCCCCCTCCCTGCCCCCAGCCCAGACAGTCTAGGACCCAGTACATCTGAGGAGCACTGGATGGGTCAGGGCTTGATAATATGCTCTGGCTGATAGAAGAATGGAACCCTCGCTCTGTTGTGCACGTCACGAGGCTGGGGCCATAACCCAGGACCCTGGTTTGCTCAGCTTCCTGCGAGAAGGAGGGAGGGAAAAGAAGCAGGCTCAAACTGGCTACAATTTGGGTGGAGGTGGAAGTTTGGGGGAGACGGCAGTGGAGGAGCTGGGGGCAGTGGCTGGGAGTCTGGGGTCTGGGCGTGGCACCCTGTGCTGTGCTGTGTGGCTTCAGCTGGCCCTTTCCCTTTGCTGGGCTTCAGTTTCTTTGGGAACTAAGGGTGGGGCCAGCCCTTTGTGTCCTTCCCAGCTGAGACACCCCTCCCCACAGAACCCCAGAGCTTGCTGTGAGCAGCTGGACCATGCCTATGCTATCCTGCCTCTACCCCTCTGGGGGCCTGGATGGGGAACTTGTTGGAATCTCCCCTTCTGGAGCCCCCAGGCCCAAGACTTGAAGCTAGAGGTGGGGTATACTTCTCCACTGGGTTGTGATGGTCAAGGTGGGTGGTGTGGGACCTTGGGGTGTCACAGAGAGGCTCTCCAGGTGCTGAGCTGCGTTTGAGCCGCAGCCTTGTGCAAGCCTGGCACCGTGGCTTCCTCTCCCTGCAGATGGAGGGCAAGCTGCACAAGGGCTGAGGATGGCCAAGGCGGCACTTCTCAGGAGAGACCGCCGTGGCCGGAAGAGCCCCTTGGGTTGGCGTGGGAGAGGGGCCTCTGTGTGTGTGTGTGTGTGTGTGTGTGTGTGTGTGTGTATGTGTGTGTGTGTGTGTGTGTATCTGCCTCTGCCTGCCCTGGATGTTTTGGACAGATGGTTTGGGGCCGACCTCCAGGGAGCCTGAGAGCTGCTAGGAGGGATGGAAATGGCTCCATCTCTAGGTGCACAATCCAACGCTTAGATTTCTTTCCGGGAACCGATGGAGCCCTTGCCTTCCCCCAGCTGCCCCCACTCCCCTGAGACAGGCTTGTGGGTCCAGAGGTTCACGAAAGTGTAGTGACCTCTTCTCCTGCAGTCCACATTGGAGCCGCAGGACCCAATGTTCTGAGTCCTGGCGCCCGACTTCCTGCCTGCCTCCCCTGTGCCCCAAGAGACCCACTGTAGCAGCAAGGGCCTGAGGCTTTTAAGGGATGCATTTAGGACCTCAGCTGGAGCCTCTGTTGGCAGAATGGTCTCTGATTAATATTGCTCCTAGGTTTCTTATTTGTCTCTTTCAAATCACTGTGTATGCAGAATTCAATTTGGGGCAAAGAAGATGGCAAACAAGGAATACACCCAACTTTTCTGGCTGGCTGGGGCTGGCAAGGGCTGCTCCCTGGCAGGGGAGAATCAGCTCCACACTAGGGACCAAGGTCTTCATGTTTAACTTGTCTGAAGAGTCCTTAGCTCCACTGACCAAGCATATTCCCAGGCCCTAGCCTGGGGCATGGAACACTGTGGGTGCACAATCCATGTTTGTTGGGTGAATGAATGACTAAAAGGAGAGCAGAAGTGTTGCCTCAGTTCGGGAGCTGGGGGTGCACCTCTCCCGTAGGGCTCCTGGCTGGTAGTCACTTAAATCCTGTCTGCCCCTGTCCTGCCAGCTTCCCCCAGGCTTCAGCAGGGCCGATGGCAGTGTAATGGGAACAGGCGGAGAGCTGGTGCTAACAATCGGTACATCTCCGGTCAGCCGGGGCCCATTGTGGCCTCTTCCTGCCTCTACCGCCCACTGGCGTTGCTCCTCTTTGTGTTGCTGCCTCCCAGGCGGCCGGCGTCATGCCCACAGTGTGTCTTTCTGGCCTGCTTTGGTATCTCAGAAGTGGCCTGGAAATGTCCCGCTGATTCTTGGGCTCTCTGTTCCCCTTGGAGCCAGGTACGCAGTTGCAGAAAGTCGGTTGCATTGGTCCAGGTGCTGGAATGTTTGGAGTTAACTCTTGGTTAGTCCCCATTTTCTGAGCACGTCCTTGGAGCCCACATCAGTGATAGCAGTGCTGGGGTGGTAACAGTGGAAGGGACACATTGTCACCTCTGGGGCTCATAGCCTGGTGGAATGCAGACAAGTAACTGGTGGAGGGGTAGAAGTGTGACATGGTGGTCAGGGCACGGGCTCTGGAGGCAGGTGGTCCTTGGTTCAAAGCTCGGCTTTGCCACTTACTTCCTGTATGCCCTATTCATGTTGTTCTCCCTCCCTGAGCCTCAGTCTCTATGTCTGGAGAATGGGGATAATACCCCTTCTGCTTTCCTCAGAGAGCAAAGGGGGTTTGCTTAATGATTGAGTTTTGGATCTCAGACCAGATGAAGGAGGGCTTTGGGAAACTGACGGAGGGGTCAGATATGGCCAGGAAGCTATCTCTGGGCTCCACCCAGCCCATGATCAGGGATCCCCCCTGCATGGTCCATGCATTCCTTGTGGGAAGCGAGGCCCACTGTGGAATCCAGTGGCTCCTTGTTGAACTTTAAAATGGCCAAGCTAGTTGGAATGTTTAAAGGAAAACCCAGATGTGTCCTGCCCTTCTCCTCCCTCCTAGCCCCCAGTTCTAATGTTCTAGAAGGGGGCAGAAGTTTCTCTTCTGGATCAGCCCCTTGCAGCCTGCTTTTCCTCAGCTGCAGCTCCTCTCCGGCACCCTTGGCTTCCTCAGTTTGTTATTCTTTTATGAGGCTCTGAACCATGCTAAGCGCTGCCCCCATTCCATCCTCCTCTCAAAGTGCTGCCAGCACAAGGCGGTGACGTGGAGCAGATTTCAGGGAAAGTTTGCAGTAATGCAGGGAGGTTGGGGCAGGAGGCAGGGGTGTCACAGCACAAAAAAGTTGTCAAGGCAATCCATCCACCATTGCCTGCCATAGGAAATATGGCTTAGGGTGTGTTCCCTCAACCTTGGCCTCCTGTTTCCCTGAGGCTCTCATCTCCTGGGCTTTCCTCTCCCTTCTAGAACCTCTGTTTTCTCGCTGCCAGCTTCTAACCCCCAAGTTTCTGTTTTTTTTTATATAGATCTTTTTGACTCTCACTTGGCACTAGGGTCTGCTTCTGGAAAGCCAAAGAAATGTCCCAGTGTGTTCTCTTAAACAAAAGAAACCACCTCCTCTTGTCTCCACCCTCAGCAACACAAGGAACCAGCAGAAGCATTGAAATTATAGTTTTCTAAACACGATGGACTTCTTAGGCAGGGCTCCTTCCCTCCCAAGCCCATCACTAGGTGGGAAGAAGCAGAAAGATTTATTCTCCCTAAGTGGGAAATGAACCGTCATTTACTTATGGGAGATTTTTTATCTGGCTCTGGCTGGCAGCCCCTGGCCTTAGGAACAGCTTTGTCTCAGAACTGCCCAGATGCCTTGCTTCAAGGGGGCCTGGCCTTCACCCATACCAGTGCCCTCATTCACTGCTTTTCTTAGGAATTGGCCTGACCCACAATCTCCATTTTTATCTTGCCATCTTCTCTTGGCAACTAATTTTGGTTTCTTTGACAATTTCTTTACTTCAAATATGTGTTAAGGGTTCTACCTTGAGCCCAACACTGGCCTGGTGCCTTGAGATGGCAGAGGAGCTGGGTAGGGCCTATGTGGTGGGCATTGGAGAGGTGGGGTGTGTAGTGGTGGGAATGTGGGCTCTGGAGCCAGGCTACCTGAGTCTAAATCTTGATTCTCTTCCTTACTCCTCAGCAAGTTACTCAGTTCATCTGTGCCTCAGTTTCTCACGAGTCTTAGATGAAAAGAACCCTGCCTTCCGGGGTTGTTGTGAGGGTAGAGTGTTTCCATGGGCAGCACTGGGAGCAATGGTTGGCACAGAGCGCTGTGGCACTCTAAGATCCCACGGCCCTTTAAGCATTTATTACTTTACATGCTGCACGGTTGCTTCCCTCAACAATAACAGCTTGCCTAGCGAGGCCCATTGCATGGTCACAGGGAGTAACCATCCCGGGCCTGTGCCCAGACAAGTGCCCGAAGTGGGAGTGCTGCCAGGTCCTGAGAAGTGGCTGCAGCGGTCAGGACGCTTGTCCTGGAGGAAGGGGCAGGGCGGCGTCTCTGCACTTGCTCTCCCTTGAGCACAACTTGTGCTTCTCCTCTTGGAATGTCTTTTCCTCCCACCTTGAGTTCAAACTCAACAGGGCCCTCCTTCAGGAAGCTTTTCCCAGAAGCTGCTGTCATCTCTTGGTCCTCCTGCTTCTGAAGCTCTCTGAGCAATCACCTTCCCTCAGGGTTGACGCTGGACCTTAGCTCCTCTGCTGGAGGAGGGAGCTGCTGACAGCCAAATCCCTCCCAGCTGCCTCCCAGGTGGAGAGGATTTAGTGAATGGTTGCGATGGGGATCCTGGGCCAGGGGTTAGGGGGCTCTAGGAAAAGAGAGAGGTGAAGCCTAGGCCTGGAAGCCATCTCTGGGCTCCACCCAGTTTATGACTGGGGAGCCGCCTGCACAGCCCACCATTCCTTGGTGGGAAACAAGGTTCCCTGTTGAATTTCAAAATGGCAAGGGCAGTTGGAGCATTTAAAGGAAAATCCACATGTGTGCAGCCTCCAGGTCTCTCACTGCAGAAATCTTGAAAGGGAGGAGTCCTCTGGGATGGATGAGGGCTCCCTCCCTGTACCTGATGCCCAGAGGGTGCTCCTGGCTACCTCTCCTAGGGATGAGGTTTCAGCATTCCTTGGGCCAGGTTGAGCTGCAGGCAAATGCCTTACAGCTGTACATTACCCTGGTTAGTTCCTTAGCCAGTTTTCCTCCAGAGACTTCTTGCCTCCCATGCCTGCCTCTCTCTTTTCCCAGGAGGTGCCGCACAGCCTTCTGGGCTGGGTGCTGACTGTGCTGACTGTGGTAGTTCTCATGCAAATCTTACTTTTTGTTCCCTCAAAGGTTCGTCAGAAGACCTGAAATTCTGCGTGCTCTATCTAGCAGAGGTGAGTCCTTTCCTCTGGATTTGAGGAGAGAGATCTTTGACTTGGTGCTTGAGGGGAGACGCTGGGATGGGATCTAGACCAGGGTTCTGATGCCAGTCTCCGCACTCACTCATGCCGAAGTCCTGGGCAAAGCCAGAGTGGCAGCTTTTTTTGCTAGGTAGAATGGGACTGGCAATGCCTGTCCTTGCCTCTCTCATTTCCGTGTGAAAGATCAGTGGACAGGCAAGTGCTTAGAACAGACCCTTGCGATCTTCTGTGCAGGACCTCCTGAACTCCTGCGGAAATCTGAGTGGGGGTGTGGCCGGGCAGCTGTGCATCACCTGTTTACCGGTTAATAGCCCTTCCTCTAGAGATCGCCCTGATTCCTGTGCCTGCCTCTTGCTTCCACGTTTTCCAGGAAGTACCACCCAGGACCCCTCCTCCAGGGTCTTGTCAGTGTTTCAAAAGGCCTGAAAGTATGTGTACCTTTACCTGGGCCAGATAATATAGGCTAAAGCAAACATCAAGTGTCTGGGCTTCAGGCTGGAATGATACCCACTCAGTGTGGTTGAGATTCCTGGTTATCTCAGTCTGATCAGAAGCTTAGATGGGCAGTGCTGTGCCTTTTGCTGAGCAACATCTGGCAAGTAACTTAATACTTAATATGGTTTGGTAGATAAAATATCATTAAGCCTGGGAGTTAACCCAAGAGATCCTTGAAGATGAAAAAGTTGAGAGCCACTGAGCTATACAAATACTTTTCAATTTTCAGTGAATTTTCTCTTCCCACCCTTGTGACTCTGTTAATGTGAACAGGGTGCTGTCTAATCCAAGCAAGGATTCATTAGACACATTCCTGCCCTCTGCCTCCGTTTAAGTTTGTCCCATGCAACAGTCCAGGGAACCTGTTTTGTGGGAGGTGGGACATAGTCTGTATTGGCTGGCCAAGAGGAACACAACCCTTTGAGAAGGAATTTGTACACAGTTTGTGATTGAAAATCATTCCTTTAGTTTCCAGCTAAGAAGTACAAGGCCTGGAGATAGTCTTTGAACAGCCCCCAAGGGGAGAAGACAGTTGAGTTCTGAAGAGGCAGTGGACATGGCCGGGGCTCAGCTAGGGAACTGGGCTGCCTGAAATGCAGGCCTGAGGACCAAGAGGGCATTGGATGTCCTCCCCTGTGTCAGCCACATTCCCCCCGGGGCACAGGAAGTGGCGGATGGGATCGCTTCAGTGCTGGAGGGTGTTTAGTTCCACAGAGGCAAGCAAGCAGAGAGGAGAAGCCGTGACCAGGCTGGGCTCCTCCTCCAGCCTCAGCACACTGGGTTCTGATTCTCTGGGGCAGTCCCTGAAGGGAGGCTCCAGGTTCTTTAATGCCAAAAGAGCTTCCTACCAGGTTGGGTTAGTTATTCCCAGAGAAAAGTACTTCTGCTCCATTGGTTTCCTGGGATCTGTGACCTCCCAGCTTCCAGAGATTGTGAAGGGATATTGATTTGGGGCTTTTTGTTTCAGTAAAGTGCCAGGTGATCTGATCCCCAGGGGCTGTGGGATTGAGCTCACAGGCAGCTAGAAGCCTCTCTCTTCTCTTAATGGGTTGCCATTTATGAGAAATACGTCTGTACTTCAGGGAAGACAAGATGCCTTCTTGCTCTGTAGCCTGGGCCACTCTTACCATGGGTGGTTTTGGGTCCTGTCAAGAGCCTGAAACTCACATCTTAGTTGGAACTTCTGACACGTGGTTTCTGTTCATTGCCTCACATGCAGGTGGCACCCAGGGAAGAAACCGGGGGGAAGAGAGTCAGGGTTTGGAGACGTTTTTTGGAGAAACGCCCAGTTGTCTGGGTGGTGGCAACTCTGATTGTTCCCCAGCTGCAAGGTCTTAGGTGGTGGTGTCCTAAAGTAGTCCTGGTCTCTGGGTCTCTATTGCCCTAGACAGGTGTGTTTCTTAGTTTCCACAAATCTACTGGACAGATGCAGCCCGCATTGGGCTTCAGAGTTCAGGGGCTCTGAAGTCAACTGGGTCAATGGACACCTTGGTCGGGAATGAGTCTCTGACCTAGAATCTGATGTTGGCTCCATTCATTTAAGAGTCTTGGAGTTAGGAAGACCTGTATTTGAATCTTGGCTCTGCCATTTTCTGAGTGATCTGGGGCAAGTTACAAACTCATCTCTGAAATAGGGCTGATGAGGCCTACCCTGCAGGGTTGTGGTAATGATTAAATGAGATTCAATAAGACTTGCATCCAAAGCACTTAGCACAGAGCCTGGCACACAGTGAGTGCTCAATAAATGGTAGCTATTGTTATTGTCAGTTAAAGAACAAGGGGAAGGGCTTTTCATATTCATTTACTCTCCATTAGAGAAATCACAAATGATTTATTGGTCTTTCAAAAAGAAAGCTAAGAGGAATAGCTCCTATTCTTTGTAATGTGTATATACAGTTATACAAATATGGCAAGATCACAGGCTCTGGAGGAAGTGGAAGACAAATGGTAAATCTCTCCTCTCCCAAGACTTCCTGGGGCCAATGGCATAACCTCCCTGAGCCTTAGTTTTCTTATCTGAAAAATGGTAACAGCTGCCTTCCTTCCTACCTATGTCATAGGGTCATTAGGAGAACTGAATTAAATGACAGAATTTTTGTCAAAGCAAATAAACCAACTTAATTTATGGCTGAAGAGGTTTTGGTTTTTACAAAGATACAATTAATCCAGGCACAAGGAGGTAAGGGAAGAGGGGGATTTTAAAGAGGCCAAGGGGGCTGGGTGTCTGGTTGGATTTCAGGATGCCCGTGTTTAAATGCAGAGGTCTGTGTCCAGTGCCTCTGGGTCAGGGCTGGTGCATTGGAAAGGTCTGTGCTTGGCTGACCACCCCATAGTCAGGAGACACCGCCTGAGTGTGTTACATGAGGAAGCCTTCAGGGCAGCTTATGGCCTTGACCCCAGAGCCTGGTATTGAGGGCATAGTGGGCATCAGTGTTGAGACCAATGAGTTGGATCACACCCTGGATTAAAAGAGATGATTTACCTGTGGGGGCAGCCAGGAAGGTAATGAGTGTCCCCAGTTTAGACAGATTTAGGCCGATGGGAATTCAGCCTCCCTAGAGAGAACTGGCTTAGTGCTCTCTCTTGGCCTGCCCAGTTTCCAGAGCTCAGGTCTCCCAAAAACATTTGTCTGTCTAAACCAGCCGGCTCTGCCCCCTGCTTTGGAACTCTTCTGGGTGTTACACCTTCAAGCTCTGAGAGTCAGAGACCCAGTCCCACACTCTGCTATTGAGACAGGCAATATGGTCACCATCTCAGGTGAAGAAATACGGCTTTCCAAAGGAGATTCCCGTGGGGCAGGGCAGCGGAGGGTGGTTCTTGTGGTGTCAGTAAAATGGGCGTAATCATGGCTGTTACCTTGCAACGTTGGAAGAAATGCCAGGGTATCACTGGTAAGGGGCTTAGCACTGTGCAGGGCATAGAATTTGAGGGGCTGCCTCAGTATTGGGGGAAGGTGGCTCTTTCACTGTGAGAGGTCCTGCCAGCATAGGGGGAGGCTTTTCACACTTTTGTAGGGAGGGGGACACCATCCTGGAGCTGAGAGCAGTGGACAGTTATACAAAAAGCTGCCAGTGAACTCTGCAGCTGCTCTGAGACCCAGCTGCCTACAGAGTTTCTCCTGGAGGCTTTGCAGGGGGAGCATTCCTGCCAGCCACAGGTGTGGCAGCCTTACTAGGTGATGAGACTTCCCCAGGTGTTGGAGATGAGGTCTCAGCATGTGGATCTCCAAGGCTTTGAGCCGGAGCTCTGCTACCCTTTGGTGATGAGACTCAGAGAGGGCCTTAGCTGCTCTAAACCTTGGCCGTTCCTTTCCGTAAAATGGAGACAACAATTCATGCCCTCCCTGCCTCTTCACTTCATTGCCAAGATCAACATGAGATTATGGGTAGGAAAGTTCTTTTCTTTCTTTTTTCTTTTTTTTTTTTTTTTTGAGACAGAGTCTCACTCTGTTGCCCAGGCTGGAGTTCAATGGTGGGATCTTGGCTCACTGCAACCTTCACCTCCTGGGTTCAAGAGATTCTCCTGTCCCAGCCTCCCGAGTAGCTGGGATTACAAGTGCACACCACCATGCCCGGCTAATTTTTGTACTTTTAGTAGAGATGGGGTTTCACCATATTGGCCAGGCTGGTTTCAAACTCCTAACTTCAGTTGATCCACCCACCTTGGACTCCCAGAGTGCTGGGATTATAGGCATGAGCCACAGCACCCGGCTAGAAAGTTCTTCTTAAAATTGATAATTAAACAAAAGGAACTATTAGTAAGGCAGAATTCCTGCTTCAGAACAGAAAGAGAAGAGGACATGGAGGCTCAGGGAGATGAAGGAATCTGCTGAAGCCCACCTGGCTGGGTAGAAGCAGGGCTGGGAGGCTCAAGCCAGGGCAGCTTCATGGAAGGATGGCCTTTCCTAGCTGGAAGGGACCACAGTTCCCACCTCATCCCCCACCTTGGTATGGGAACACTGGGAACAGGGAGCAGAGGGCCTTCTGGTGAGCATCTGCCCCACCTAGCTTCTCTCTGAGAAGTCTTGTGATCTTTGGCTGGCCATATCCTTCCCCTGCCATGAGCGAGAGGGTTCTGGGAAGCGGAAGGAACCTGTTGTGAAGTGGAAGCTCCAGGAGTGCTCAGCATACCACCCAGTTCCCTGAAACCAGCAGGCAGGGCTTTCTTCCCCCTCTCCCCAGATGCTTTTAGGAAGATCAACTTCTGAGCACTTTTGGGCCCAAGAGGAATGGCTGGCACCATGGGGACACTCAGCATGGGATGTGTCCCCTGCTCTGAAGGGTGGCATTCCTGAGGATTGGGTTGGATGCAGGGTAGAAGAAGTCCCTGGATGCTGTCAGCTGATGCGATAGTCCTCCCCAGCTCAGGGCCTGCATTCGCTGTTTCTGGAACAGCTTCTCCCAAACTGTTTTTGCTGGCCTCTTCTTACCGTTCAGACCTTAACTTCTGTGTTGCCCTTTCTAAGAGGCCTTTTCTGAACACCTCAAATACGGCCTCTCCTTTTATGACCTTGGTGACATTTTCACGAGTTGTAGTTACAGTCATCCCTTGGTATCAACCAGGGATTTGTTCAAGGATCCCACATATACCAAAGTCCAAAGATGCTCAAGTCCTTGATATAAAATGGGGTAGTATTTACATATAACCTGCATACATCCTCCATGTAATCATCTTTAGATTACTTATAATACCTAATACAATGTAAGTGCTATGTAAATAGTTGTCAAACCGTATTGTTTAGGGAATAATGGCAACAAAAGAAATCTGTACATATTTAGTACAGATGAATTTTCTTTTCTGAAACAGGGTCTGCTCTGTCACCCAGGCTGGAGTGCAGTGGCACGGTCATAGCTCACTGTGGCCTCTAGCTCCTGGGCTTGAGCAATCCTCCCACCTTAGCCTCCCAAGTAGCTGGGACTACAAGCCCACACCACCACATCCGACTAATTTTTTTTTCAACTTTTTGTAGAGACTAGGTCTCACTGTATTGCCCAGGCTGGTATGAAACTCCTGGGCTCAAGTGATCCTCCTGCCTTGGCCTCCCAAAATGCTGGATTACAGATGTGAGCCACTGTGACCAGCCTAACATATTTTTTCAAGTATTTTCCATCCTCTGTTGGTTGAATCCATGGATGTAGAACCCATGGATAGGGAGGACTGTATATTATTTATTTGTTGGTTTGTTGTCTTTACCCCTAATCTGAGAGCATGAGCTTAGTCTGTTAATAAATAGTTATTTTATTTTATTTTATTTTTCGAGGCTGAATCTTGCTCTGTCACCCAGGCTGGAGTGCAGTGGTGCAGTCTCGGCTCACTGCAACCTCCGTCTCCCAGGTTTAAGCAATTCTTCTTCCTCAGCTTCCCGAGTAGCTGGGATTACAGGCTGGTGCTGCCACACCTGCCTAATTTTTGTATTTTGAGTAGAGACAGGGTTTCACCATGTTGGCCAGGCTGTTCTTGAACTCCTGACCTCATGATCTGCCCACCTCGGCCTCCCAGAGTACTGGGATTACAGGCGTGATCCACCGTGTCCAGTCAATAAATCGTTATTAAACAAATGAATTACTGAATAAGTGACACGAGTGACTGTTTGTTGAGGCCTGATTGCTGTCCTCCTTGCTTGCCCTCCTAGTAGCTCTGAGAGCCAGGTGATGCCATTACATCCCCATATCACAGGCAGCTTGTGACTTTCCTGAGGTTGGCAGCTGGGAAGTGACAAAGCTGGGCTTCAAACCAGGCCTGTCCAACTGCAAAATGAGAAAGGGCTGGATAGAAACATTTTTTTTTTTTTCTGTTCTAAAGGATCAGCTGATGCTCTTAGCTCCCTGGCTGAGTTCATCTAATCGCAGCCCTTTGGGGTTATAATCAAATTCCAGTGGAGGCAGACAGAGCTTGTAATCCCCTGATGAGAGTACCCGGTTGTGGATGGCAACCCTGGGCATATGCCACAGTCCCCGCCCCGCCCCTAGCACATTCTGACTGCTTTAGGGGCAACTATCTGGTCCCGAAGCTCCCTGGTGCTTGTGCCAAAACTGACCTGGATTTGACCTCATCCCAGAAGTCCCTCCTGGCAACCAGAGCTTACCAAAGCGATTGCTTGCTAAGCACTATACGAGGCCCAGATGAAAAAGCCTTTTTAGAAGGGGTTTCTAGTTTAGTTGGGGAGAGGAGACTGTAGTACTTAACAGGGTTAAATAGCAAAGCAGTCCCTAAATGTCAGCAGTGCCTGGGATGTTGCTGCCCTTGACTGAGCTGAACAGTCACTGATTAGACCCAGATCACGGGCCAGACCGTGGGGCTGCAGAGGGCCACATGACTCTGCCTGTCAAAGACTTTCCAAAGGGCCCTGAATTGCCGTTTTGGTTCTGTTGGGATGCCCATCCAACCACGTGTTCGGCCTTGGCCTTGGGATCAGAGGAGAATGCTGTGAGGGAGATGGGTTCTGTGAGCCGGGGGAGGTGGGAGGGTTCCTGGCTCCACAGAGCATCAGGCGAGGCCTGGCCCTCTGGGTTCTCCACGTGCTCCTCCAGCTGCTGCTTTGTGCTGCCTGCCCCTGGGGGTGACCTCATTGGCTCTGTCCTGCAGCTCTTCACAGGCCTCTGCTGTGTTGGGAGCCACTGCCTCCCTCCCCTCCCCCAACCTGTGGGCCCACAGCTCACCAGCAGCTGGCCCCTGAACCCACTTCCCTGCGCCTCTGGCTACCTCGATGTCACTGGGGATTAGTGTGCATTTGCGGCTTTTGGCGGACACTCCCCTCCCGGCTGCAGCCTCGCCCTCTGGAGCCCAGGGGCGGGCTTGGGCCTGGGAGCCCCCTGAACCAGGGAGCAGCCCTGACCATCCCTTTCTCTATTTTCCCTGACGTCAGAAGGCAGAGTGCTTATTCACTTTGGAAGCGCACTCGCATGAGCAGAAGAAGAGAGTGTGCTGGTGCCTGTCGGAGAACATCGCCAAGCAGCAACAGCTGGCAGCGCCGCCCCCGGACAGCAAGGTAAGGGCCTTGACTGTGGCTGTGGGCTGGCTGTCTCGTTTCCCCTCAGCCAGCCTGGACCCTCGAGCCTCTGCATTGAGCTGGGGGCCAGCTGAGCTTCCAACTTGACTCTGGGCAATGGGCTCTTGGCAAGCGGGGGCTTGTGCTTGAATGTCTCTCCCCCTTGGCATGTCACTGGGTCTGCTGAGTGGGTCTAACAGTGCTCGTGTAGAGTGACACAGCCAAACTGAGCATGGCCCATCCATTCTGCACTCTGTTCCTCGGTTTGCCTATGGCAAGGTTTAACTTGGGCTGGCCTCTCTGATGCTGCCTGGCATGCGTTCACCTCTTCCATTGGGTAGGCTGTGGCTAGGGGCAGCACACTGGGATTTAACATTGGCTCCAGGCGGATGCAATGGAGGGGATGTTTGCGGCAGAAGCTGTTGTATGCTATATAGTTCCATGCGGGCCAGAGCCAAGTCAAGCCGAGTGTGGACTGCTGGGGGCTGGGGACTGGCTGGCAGGAGCCTCAGGGAAGATTATAGACTCCCAGGGGAGGCTGATCTGGGTTGGGCACTGTTCAGTCCATCCAGCGCCTGGGGCGAGGGGATGGGATAGGAGCTGGACCACACAGCCTTCCCCTTGACACTCCGATGCCAACTACAACGCACAGTTATATTCCTTCATTTGTGAGTCATTCGGGTCCCTTCTCTCGCTGCAAGGGCTGGCCATTTGGGAATTGGATCTGGTTGGCTGCAAAAGTTGCTGAGGTGGTTGCTCTGTTGGATCTAGGGGAAGAGGAGAGGTGAAAGAGAACTGCAGCCTATAAACTCACTGGCCTTTGTGTTTCTCCCTGGTGTGTTCAGGCCCCCCGTGCCATGGACAGCAGGCCTATGCAGGGGGCAGTGGGGGGCAGGTCTGCTGAGGCAGGAGGTGGGGAAGAGGCAGTTGGCAGCCTCTTCTGAGGGCCAGTGGCAGACAGCAGCTCCCCAGCTATTCCCAAAAGGAGTGAGGATCTGAGAATTACATCATCTTAGCTATGAACATTCTCTTGTTTTACACTGGGTAGTGGCAAGGATAACGGGGATGAGGGAAGACAGTGGAAGAGCATGGCCTTCTGAGCTACATTCTATCACCAGCTGGTAGTGGGACCTCGGGCAAGTCACTTGGCTGCTCTGTGCTTTGATGTCCCCATCAGTGACCTGGGATAACAGTCCTTCCCCTAAAGGGTTGTCGTGAGAATTAGATGAGAGGGTGTACATATGGGCTATAGCACGATGCCTGGTATGTAGTAGGCGCTCGCTCAGCCATAGCAATGGGGACTGCATTGCCCCTGCCCAGCCCCAGGTGTTATGTTGCAACACTGGCTGGCTGCCACTGTCAGGTTCTTCTACTGAGCAGACCTGTCACCATGCCTATAGGCTGCCCTGCCCCACTGATCCTGGGTTAGTCACAGTCAGAATACAGGTCATTTTCTCTTCATTGGGGTGGCCCCCTGGGATGTCAAATGGCTGAACCCATGCTCCCCATTTTTTTTTCTTTGGACTTGTGCCTTCTCTTCTGGGGGAAAGAGCTTTTTGTGTGTTACCATCAAAGAGTTTGCTGACTCTGGAGTGTGTTAGCAGCAACCTTCTCTATACCTTGGAGAATCTCTCTGTGTTCAGGTTTGGGAGGACAGAGGGTGACTGAAGGCAGGCTGTTTCTGAGCCAGGCTCTGGTTCCTGCAGGCTTTGGGCTTGGCTGGCTGACCCTGGAAGGGCCTGAGGGTTGGAGGCCTGGGTCCAGGGCCACACTAGGATGTATGGGAATCCACGGCAGAGCAGTCTGGGCACTCTTCAAACCCGAACTCTTGTGTTCCGTGGAGAAGCTGTGTGCTGGACCGGAAAAGGATGACAGAGGGGGCCTGAGTGCTGGGACAGCCTCAGAATTACCTCCTGGGCCTAAGAACTGGGGCTAGAGCCACACCGGCACACCCTACTCGGGCCACCCTCCTGAGAAGGCCATGATGTAACTGTCTATCATCAGGCAGGCCCTAGAAGTCTCACTGCTCAACCTTCCCCATCCCTTACTGCCACCATGCACATGCAAAGAGTCCCAGCAACTTACTCCTTCTAGACACTAACGGAATGCTTCTTGAGAGGAATTCTGGTAAATACGATTCTTTCCAGCCCTAAGAGTTCCAGGAATGCTTTAGCAACCTGACAGGGCCCAGCTGGCTGTCTAGCTGGTCCACAGCATTGTCCACTTGTGCTCAGTTCCGTCAGTCCTGGCAGCCTTGGGTGACCAGGATCCTCTTTCCCAAGGGCTGGCCACTAAGATCGCCGTCTCCAGGGCAGAAGAGGAAGGGCCAAACAGAGCTCGGAGTCTGGCTGCTTGCTGTTCGGGTATAAGCATCCTGCTGGACCAATTTGCTCCGAGATGAAGTGTAGCTGTGTCACTCAGGCTGAAGTGCAGTGGCCCGATCTCCACTCACTGCAGCCTCTGCCTCCTGGGTTCAAGTGATTCTCGTGCCTCAGCCTCCTGAGTAGCTGGGACCACAGGCACATGCCATCATGCCCAGCTAATTTTTGTATTTTTAGTAGAGATAGGGCTTCATCATGTTAGCCAGGCTGGTCTCAAACTCCTGACCTCAAGAGTAGCACACCTTTGAATGCCTTTTCTGTATTCTTTCTGTGGATGCCGTACCTTCTGCTGAACAAAGGAAAACACTGCCTAGACCCCCCATCCCACCTCTCTGGGAAAATGCCTCTCTGGGAAAAGGGGGTCTGTAAGGCAACTCCCCAAACCCTCATGCTCCTTTCAACAGTGTCTGCTGACACCCAGATGTAGGGGATTCTTTAAATATCTTAAGGAATGTAAAGCTCTTCCCTAATTCACAGAACATAGTAAGTGCAATTTGCCTTGAAGATGAAATATATGCTTGTTGGGAAGGTGGAGGGAGTCAGAGGAAGATGGACTTAAAGAACAATTGGGAGGTCACACCCTTGCTGTGGGACCTCCAGCAGCCGCTGACTGCTGTGGCCTCAGTGGTCCCATCTGGGCACTGGATCCATGGCTCTTTCTATTTCTTCAGGCTTTGTGATTTTCATGAAAGCTGAGGGCCTGGAGCCGTCTAGTCTCCATTTCTTGTAGAAGTAAACGAACTACTTTCTCCTTTGTCTCAACTTTCTACTCCTGCTCCTCACCCCACCCTTCCTCTTCAGAGCTCTGCCCCTCTGTTCATTATCTGTAGCTGGAGGGCACCTACCTTTCTTCTTCTGCCTTGGAATCCTTATACTAAACTCTCTGCATGGGGACTGCTGTGAGGCTTCTAATCTAGAATAACTCAAAGCTGGTCCCACCTGTGGCTGTTCAGGTTCTAGGCTAGAAGGGAAAGGCAGTTATGTATTCTTTTGATTATTCAAGCAAATATACATAATCAGTGCCTTCTGAGTGCCAGACACTGGTTTAGATCCTTTGGGGTTGCAGAGATAAATGAGACCTGGTCCCTGTCCTTATGGAATTCTCCTTCTAATAGGAGAGGGGTGAGGAAGGCACTGGGGTGGTGATCTAAGCATGAAGGCCGTGCTTGTGGGTCCTACAAAGGATCCAGTGGGGTCCTGGCTATCCAAGCATCATCCATGCCATGAGCCTCCTGCTTGGTACCCTTCATGTGCCTGATGCTGGGCTGGGCTCCGGGAAGCCTTCTGAGAAGCATGGAAACTGAGCCCTTAGGATGAGAAGGGCAGACACAGTGCAGTGGGGCCTGGCCCCATCCTCAGGGCAGGTCCTGTGCTCCATCGAGGGGGACGCGCAGAGCAATCCATCGGCCCCTTTCCTTGGGAGATCACAGTCTGCCGGCAGAGACAGATATGAGAGGTAGTTCAAAATAACACAGGAGGCGATGTGACCTCAGGTGAGCCACTTAGCCTCTCTGAGACTCAGTTTTTGCATCAGTAAAGTGGATGGATTAAGAGGCTTCTTGTGAGGATTAAACTCAGGATGTGCTTGGCAAAGTGGCGTTCAAGACGAACTCTGAACTAGCTGCTATCATTCTTACTGACATGGTTTTAAAGTGCTATCCATATGGGAAGATTCATCGGGGGCCTTGTTCGTTGAAGCTGCTGCTGGTGCTCGGAGCACATGTGACAACTGTTCCATGTCACTTCCTGGTAGACACCTGCCATATTCCAGGGGCCCAGGCAGGGAAACTGAGGCTTCCTTGTCTGCTCTGGCTCTAAGACTTCTCCCAGATGTGACGCTGAGGTGCGTGCCACCTTGTCATCTCCACTGGGGCCACTAGAGACAGCCTTGGAGATGCCCGGGTGAGTGAGTGCCTTAGAAAGGAGCAGAGGCAGGTCCTGCAGTCAGGCAGCCCCAGCCTGAGTAGACAGCGAGCTAATTCCAGTTCTGTCTGGTTCCACAGAAACTCCACCCTTTCGGCTCTCTCCAGCAGGAGATGAGGCCGGTCAACTCAACCAATGCCACCCAGGATAGAAGCTTTACCTCATCAGGACAGACTCTGATTGGCTGAGCTAACCCAAGGGCGGGACTCTGCTTCTGACAACTTAACCCTTTCTTGGGCATCCCCTACCACACAGTAACCTCACCTCAACTGGACCTGAAACGGAGGACCAAGATGGTGGGCCTAGGGTCATCTGAAGGGAGTGGTCCCAAGGGTGCGTGTGGATGTCAACAGAAGGACCACAGTGGTGTGAGAGGCCTTGTGGGCATGCACAGCCTGGCAGCAGAAAGCCCCAAGAGGAGAGGACTCAGAGGCTTCTTCCTTCCAAGGAGGAGGAGAAGGAGGAGGTGGAGGAGGACACTCTGCAACTGGGCTTCCAGTGGTGGCTCCCACACCTGCCTTGGGGGCAGCAGGAGAGGTTGGGAGAGGTCACCCTGATGGAGAACAATGCCATGATCTGCTGCTGCCAGAGGACATCTCCGCCCATTCGCTCATTTTTCACCTGTACACATTGGCTCATTCATTCGATGGATATTTCGGGCGCATCTACTTTATGCCAGGCTCTGTGCTAGGAGCTGGGGATACTGTGGAGAAAAAGACAGACGCCGTCTCGCTCTCATCAGGATTTCAGTCTGGCTGGGAGTGAGCATTAAATAAATCACCAACACACACACATGCACACACGTGATGGCAAGCTGTGATCATCTATGAAGGAAAAAAACAGATTTCTTTAAGAGGGAATTGTACTTAGATGCTGTGTATGGGGGTGGGGCTGGGGAAGGATGTAACTTTTAAACAGAGACTCGTGGGCTGGAGAGGACGGAGCCAGTCCGGGACTTGGGGAAGAGTGTTCCCAGTAGATGGAACAGGACGCGGAGAGTCCTTGAGATGGGAAGGAACTCGGCGAGCTGGACGACTGGCGAGTAGGCCAGTGTGGCTGGAGTTTAGTGAGGAGCAAGACACAGTGGGTGAGGGCCAGCCTGTGCAGGGTTTGATGGTTGATGTCTTATTGATTTCATTCTAGATACAGTGGGGAGCCATTGAAGGCCTTTGAGGAAGGGAGTCACAGGTACATTTCTACAAGATCAGTTTGCACATAGGAGGGGCGCGAATGGGTGTCAGATCAGTTAGGGGCCCCTTCAGTCCTCCAGGTAAGGACTGTCCTGGTGGCTCACCCTGGATGGTGGCTGGGGAGGTGGGTTCATGAATGCCAGGCTCTGGAGGAGAAGAGATGACTTCCTGCTCCATCCCCTTGCCTGCCCACCTCCTCAATGTCCTGCTCTCTCAGTGGATGTGGGTGAGGATTAGGACCTTCCTCACAGAGGCCCCTTCTGGCCAGGACTGTGAGGGGTGGGGAAGCAGTGCTGAGTTCTAGGAGTGTTCCTGGAAGCTGAGAGCAGTGAGTGCTCAGCCTGGCCAAGGTGGGAGAGTTCACGGTTGCCCAGGCCTTAGCAGGGGCTGCTATGCTGTCTTTCCATCCCATATTGAGCATTCTGATGGGAAGCTGGCACACAGTGCTCTGGAAACTGACTTGGCTTGCTTTCTGTGAGGCTCCCAAGGGCCAGGGACTGGGCTGGGGGTGGCCTAGCAGCTCTAGTGGAGACTGTCCTGCCACATGGCTGAGGGAAGACCGACCAAGGGGACAGCGGTTCGAGCCCAGCCCACTCACTGCCTGCTGTACCTCCAGCTGGAGCCCAGGGTTGGCCAGCTTTCATACTCTTTTCTAACTGCCAGACCCAGAGGGAAGGAAGCCCAAGGCCACAGGTCTGAGGGACACGGCTCATAGGCAAAGGGGTATCAGGAGGATTAGAATCACTTGCATAGGAAAAGAGGGTCAGAGAGACTGAGGGCTGGCTCAGGCCAGAGAGGCTCCCTGATATTGGAAATTCTTTGTGCCGTGTAAGACCTCAGCATGTTTAGAGAAAGGTTCTTGTGCCCCCGTGAGCTTGCTCAGTTGCTGTGGCCACTTGAATCCCAAAAATAGTGGCCTAGAAGAGAATATACCCCTTACCTACCACTTATCCTCCTCTCAACCTAGGAAAGATCAGACATATTGACTCAACAGTCTAACAGGGGATGGGCTGGATCTGCCTGTGATCAGACCAATGCCCCCACCCAGCAGGGGAATAGATGCTGCCTGGACTGGGACCAGTGATACACAGCATCTCTGTCTGCCAGGGCTCAGCCCGTGGGGGGAATTGTGAGAGGCTGAGCAGCTGGGTCTGCACAGACAGCAAGCTGCACTTTGATTTCATTTGATTCCCTTACAAAATGACATTAAGGGGAATGTGAGGCACAGGAGACTCGCCTGTCTGGGAAGGCAGCAAGCTCATCTCTCCTGGACCTGGTGACCTACCTCTGTCTACCAGACAGGTTCAGAGGACAGGAGCTCTGGCCACAAAGAAATGGACAATCTGAATGCAGCATGCAGCCCCGGAGACAGGACTTTTCACCCAGCCTGTCCTGACAAGCTGCGGAGTCAAGCAGATGCTCACATCAGGGTCCTAGGCCCGGCTGTTAGGGAAGCGGACATCAGATCCTGGTGGGCCTTGGGCATTGACTGTGGTGAGCCACAGCACCATTGCTACTCTGCCTTTCAAATCGATGGAACAATTAATTTGGCTCCACAGGCTCGAAAAGTTGCAATATGACCTGATGGCCACTGCTGTCCAGCATCCCAGTCCATCCTAGCTGTTTAGGATGATGAACAAGCTATCAAAATTGCACTTGAGAGATACAAACACGGGAAGCATTGCCGAGCCCCTCCCTGCCACATAAATCATGCTAAGAAGCATACAATGGCCCCTTTCCTGATGGGCCAGTTGTCTTGGTTTGGTGTCTCAAGCCCAGGAGCTGGGAGGATGGGAGCACAACCGTGTATTGTTGGAAAGACCATCTGTGCAACTTGAATACAAAGTGATCCTTTTAGTTCCCCACACGCCCTCTGATCCTCTGATCCCATTTTCATGTGCGTGTTTTTTTTTAATGTCTCAGGCTCTGGGTCTTTTAAAACTTTTGGTCTGTCCTGTAAGCCGTCAGGCCTGGATATCTGTTGGCCTGGGTCTTTTGGCCATTTGGGAGTTGGGACATTGCAGACCTTTTGGAAATAATGACATTTATGTTTCATATATGTCTTGTATTTTTATTCTTTATTTTTTTCCCCAAAAATTTTACCACCAAAGCCCTCATTTGTCACACACAGCACCAAGGCACCAAGAGGGTTTTGCAAAGTGGAGATGCAGGCAATTTTGCAATATGGAAGGGCTCTCCACAGCGAACGCCCCACAGTGAGAGCTTGAGCTTTGGAGATGGCAACTGGGGTCCCCAGGCATGATCCACTCTCAGCCCCCCAGCAGCCTTGTTTTATGGATGAAGGAGGCCAAGGCTCTGAATAGTTAAATGTTTTATCCTAGGTCATGCAATGGTAAGGGCCAAGCTTGTTCTCAAGCCAAGGCCTTTGAACCTAATCTACTACTCATTTCAGATAAAAAAAAGTTTGCCTTTTAGGAATAGAAGTAAGAGAAATCAATCATCTCCAGGAAGAGGCAAGAGAAGGATATCTAGCATGTCAGAAGCTGTGGCCTATCAAGCTGTAGAGGGGAGGCTTTTAGGATAAATAAAATGAGATGCCTTATTTTCCACCCAGTGGAGAATAACCTTCCAGAATTCATTTTTCTGAGGGTGGCATAGGCTGAAAAGATCAATGGCTTCCCACAAGATTTGAAAAAAGTCTAAAATGAGAGATCAGATCGAGCTTCTTAAGACAGGCTCTCAGGGGGCTCTGGAATGGTTAGGTTACACCCCTTCCTGTTTTGAATTTGGCATCAAGAGGATCAGCAGACACAGTCATGAAGTGCTTGGCAGTGATGGAATGTTGGCCAAAGGCAGAGAGGGATAGCTTCAGGCTCAGGCCTGCTTGTGCCCAGTGTAAGTACTGGAAGGAGGCCTTTGACCTGAGACCAGTTGAGGGCACGGAGAGAGCCTGTCCATGCTGAACCTGCCAGGTTTTGTGCCCAGATTTTGTTAATCGACTGATTTAGAATCTCAGCCCTGAGTAAGTGGGAATCAAATGGATCTGACTTCAGCCATCTCCCCTACCCAGAGATGTAGACTCTTCTCCCTAAAAAGGTTAGCTGTTTCCAGGCAGCCTCCAGCTGTCCTCCCCCTTCCTTGCCTCTGCCTTGCTGGTGGACGGGCTACCTTCTTCGCTGGCTTGCTCTTGGTCTCAGCCGTCTTGCTATTCTTTGTTTAGCTCCTGATGAAGACAGTGCAACCTTGCCCTCTACCCTGTCTTCACTTTCTCTTCCCTGAAGACTTTCTCTGAATAGGGCCATCCAACCTCCAAACTGTTCCCAGATCCTCAGTTTTAAAGGTAGAATGATAACAGAAGGTAATCTGGTGGGCACTTACAAGATAAGCCAGGCACAGAGCCAAGCTTTTCATCTACCCTGTCTCATCTAATCTTCATGAAGACTTATGAGGCGTGTTATTCCTGTTATAGATTTATGCTCATTATGCCTAAGTCAGAGATGAAGACGCTGAGTGCCAGAGAAGTTAAGAAACGTGCCCAAGGTCACACAGCTAGTGGGCGGCTAGGATTGAAACCTAGCTCCAGGGCACCTGCTTTTGATTATTTTGCTGTATAGCTTTCCTGTAACTGCAGACCCTCCAAGCTGAGAGGGCCAGGGAGGCTGAGCTGTCACACTCCTGCTTAAAGACCACTGTGGGAGGCCACTGTCTTCAGAATAAAGCTTGGCTTTCCAGGCTCTCCTCGGTAGCACCACACTCCTGCTTTGCTCCCGGAGCCCGGCCACACGGCACTATTTCCCCTTCTCTAAACTCACCATGCACATTCACAGTTAGGCTGTTTCATCTGACTGACGTTGCCTACCCTCCTTGGCGGTCCCTGCCAGATGCAATCTTCAACCTTCAAGGCTTAGTAGCTCCTCTGAGAACACCTTTCTCAGGCATGCATCAGAAGTCCTGACTTCCCCCTTCATGGTTCCCAGAGTATTTTTTTCACCCTTAGCACAATTCATCCTTAGCACCTGGACGACTGTGAGCTTCTTGGGTGCAAGTGGATGTTATATTTTATTTTATTTGTCTTTGATTCTATTGTTGTCTGGTCCATAGTAGGTCCTCAGTCGAGGTTGTAGGATTGAATTAGGCTGTCCAGTTAAACTCTTCTATATTCTAGAATCTAGATGAGGAAACAGGTGCAAAAAGAGAAGTGACCTGGCCAGGGTCGTGGGACAAGATAGTGTCAGAGCCAGGACTGGAATTCAGGTCTCCTGATTCTTTGGATTCAGAGCTTTTTCTGTTGTACTTCAGCTTTGTGGAGACCAGAGCATGGATCTGCAATTGGTCTATGAAGGTTCACTTCGGGGTCATGGATGCCACCATGTTCCCACGCTCACACTGGGGAATCCCCAGAGGGAAAGGAAGCCCTGTTGGAGCTGCTGCTATGGATTATGGGGCTTACCTCTCACCAAGCCCCTTGCTCGCAGAGAAAACTAGAGAGGGATTCTGAAAATCTCGCCTCGAGTCCTGATGTTGCTGGTACTCACTGTGTGACCTTGAGCAAAATGCCTCACATCTCTGACCCTCCGTTCTTTTACCAAGAAAAGTGACGGAGTTGAATTCAGATGGTCTCCAGGAGTCATCTGGTTCCAGAATATCAGGATATAACAATAAAGATGAGGATAAGGTAGCTCCTCCCCTCAGAAAAGGTAGAAACCCTGGTCTAGGGTGAGAATTGGCTAGGTTCTTCATCACAGTCACGGTCTCGAGATGCGTAGTGTTCCATTGAAACAGTTCCATGAGGGATTTCAGAGGGGAGAATGGGCAGACTGCAAAGCTGTGGTAATCTAATAGCAGGCGAAAGGAAGAAAGGGAACAGGCATTTTAGTTTTCATATTGAAACAGAGTGTATGTGTGTGGCTCTATGCAAATGTTCCTGGTGAATATTCATCATGTAGTCATCACACATAGGTATATTTAGACAGGAAGGGATCCTCATCACAGACACCCAAATTATGAGCACATTGCTGCCTCCTCTCCCCAAGAAGTGCCTCTTCCAGCCTCCGCCGTGGGAGGCCAGCACAAGACGGGCTCGCCAACCCGATATCTTCCCCGTCCCTCCTTCCTTTGTGCTCAGGTGGCTGAGCACACACTGGACTCTTTTGTTTGAACTTCACGTATATATAGGTTGGTACAAAAGTAATTGTGGTTTTTGCCATGAAAAGTAATGACAAAAGCCACAATTACTTTTGCACCAACCTAATATGTGGGCAAATACGTTTTTTAACCTTTCCAACAACCAGTCCAAGGCACCAGGCTAATTTCCGAGTGGGATTTGTGGTCACTGGTGTATAGTCCGTTAGTTTTTGGTGTGGTCAGAAGTCTCCTTCAGACTCTTCCCCACAAGCTGCCATTGACTTTTTCATCACCTTTAATACCTATCCTCTTTTGCTCAGTTAACACTGCCCAAGATAAATTTTCAAAAAAATTGTCCTAAGTGTTAGTGGGTTTCTGTTTTGGTTTAAGTCTACTATAGCAATATAGTTGTCTACCATTTCTACTTGATAGAAGACTATATTAAGGGTTGAATAGGCTGGCCTAGGAGCTGATCACCGTAACACACTTTTAAGTGGGAAAATGCATTCAGAGACTTGTAATCAATACTCAGGTGGACTTTGGGAACATAGTATTCATTTTATGAGTGACTAGAATATTGGGAGAACCGCAGAAGCTTTGAATGTGAAGCTGGAAAGCCTCTTCCCTCCCCCACTGAGATCAATTAATTAACAAGCTAGGTTGTAGAAACCAACACCGAAAGAGGCAAAAACTTGGCCAAGGGGAAGTAATTGGTGACTTTTGACGATTCTGCTGGGCTGGGGGCGGGGGCGGGGGCACAGATGGTCTTAGAGTTGTCTCACTCTGCAACTCACGGTGTAGGCCTTAGGAAATTAAGTCACCGTGTTGGGCTGTAACGGAAATAATGAGAAAGCAGCTCAGCTAATGGCGTGGGGAGAGGTTGTCTGGTCCTCCGGCTTGTCTGTAAATTCCTGGCGTGTGCTTGCTGGAGCAGAATGAATGGGACTGCTGTGTTTTACCTGCAGCGAGGAGCATGGTGGGGCTGGTGGAGACGCTCCCTGCAAGTCTGTTCTAAAAATAGCAGTGAGAATGGAGCTGAGGGGAAGAGGAGTGGGCTCCTTCTGGAGCTGGGTGGGGAGACCTCACCCCCTTCCTCTTCCTGCCAGGCCTGATGTGAGGAAGTCCCATGGAGTCACAGGATTCCATCTGGGAGGGTCCTGGAACCATCAGCTCTCACACCCCCTCCTCATCCAGGCGAGGAGGCCCTGGAGGCCCAGAGGGCAGAAAGCACTGGCTGGTGGTGAGCAAGCCCAGGAAGAAGGGCCCAGATGGCAGCCCATTTTTCCCTGGCTGTTTGATCACAGTGGCTGCAGGCTTTGTGGGGTTTGCTGTCACTGCCTTTGGGCACACAGAGCCTGGAAACTCCTGGGACCGGATGTGGTCAGGCTTCCTGAGAGTCGCCCGGCAGGCGAGGAGTCCCTGGCTGGTCCACCCTGAGCCCTGACCTCAGCCAGCTGGCTGTCCAGCGCCTCGCCCCCTCTTGCTGGTGTCCCCTCCCTTGCTGACTCGTCCTCCTTTCTTTGGACTGTCTGCAGGGAGGGAGGACAAGGGCCAGCCTAGATCTGGCCTGTGGGACAGAGAGCTCAGTGGCTCAGGACTTTTCCCTTCCCTTCTCCAGGAACAAGCAGAGGCAGCCTAGGTAGTAGCAGGCTCCTGCAGATTTAGAGACAGACAGGCCAGGGTTTAAATCCTAGCTCTTCCTCTCACTAGTCATGGGATTACTGGTGGGTCATAGAGCATCTGTAGAATGAGACAAGAACGCCAATTTCACCGGGGTCTTGTGAAGATCAAAGGGGATCTGTTATAATGCCTGGCATGCAGTAGGTACTTGGTAACAGTAGCTCTTATTGCAAAACCAAGCAGTGACCATGTATCTGACTTTCTATAATCACCTTCCTTGGGGCTTCCACTCATGGGGCATGGGAAGGTGTTTTTTTTGTTTGTTTTTGTTTTTGTTTTAAAGGCAGTTGACTTTTTTGTTGTGTTGTTGCAAAAGTAATCCATGTGATTGATGTTTATTATGAGGAAAACGTTTGATACAGATGAACCAGGAGAAGGAAATGAAGTTCATCCTTAATCCCAGCACCCAGAGATAAACCACTGTTAACATTTTGGGATGTGTCCTGCCAAGCATTCGTTTTTACACACATATATCTTATTTGCAAATTGGGGTTACTGGCGCAATTTTCTAACCTGCTTTTTCTCCCCCATTTAACAGCGTAGTGTATCCATGTTTCCATTTCAATAAATATTCTTCTACAACACAGTTTTTAGTGCCTGTGGAGTATTTCATTGTGTAGATGAAACATGCTTTATTTCAATAATCTTCAGTTGTTTAACATTCAGGTTGCTTGCAATTTTTCTTTGTTACAAAAACCTCAGAGAAAAATCCTTGTGCAGGAGGCTGAGGTGGGAGGATGGCTTGAGCCTGAGTTCGAGGTTACAGTGAGCTGTGATTGCGCCACTGCACTCCAGCAGTGAGACCCTGTCTCTGAATGAAAAAAAAGCATCCCCTTAAGTGTATCTTGGCATCCCCAGCATCCAGTTCAACACCTAGTACACATTTGACGCTAAACAAATATTTGTTCAACCAGGTGCGGTAGCTCAGGCCTGTAATCCCAGCACTTTGGACAGCCAGGGTGGGTAGATCACTGAGGTTAGGAGTTTAAGACCAGCCTGGCTAACATAGTGAAACCCTGTCTCTACCAAAAAATACTAAAATTAGCCAGGCATGGTGGCACGTGCCTGTAGTCCCAGCTACTGGGGAGGCTGAGGTGGAGAATTGCTTGAATCTGGGATGTGGAGGTTGCAGTGAGCTGAGATTGTGCCAATGCACTCCAGCCTGGGCAACAGAGTGAGACTTCATCTTAAAAAGAAAATAGACAAATATTAGTTGAATGAATGAATGTTTTGTTAGAATGAATGCCTGTTAGTAGAGTTTCTGGGCCAAAGGTTATATATTTATAAAATGGATTATTTACCCTATTGCCAAATTACCCTGCAGAATAGTTGTACTGATTTGTAATTCCATCTTAGATTGACCAGCTCATCCTGCTTTGCCTGAGATTTTCCCTTTTTAGCACTGACAGTCTTGCTTTCAAGGAAACTCCTCAGTCAATCAAGCAAACTGAGGTAGTCTGGATAAGAAAATGTTTATTCCCTCACATCATTACCAACACTGTATATTGTTACATTGTTACATTTTTTTAATAGGTTCATTTCTTTCATTATTAGAGATGTTGAATATTTATTTATATGCCTTCTAGTCACTTGTGTTGCCTCTTTTGGGAATAGCCTGTTCAAGTGTTTTGCTCATTTTTCTATTGGGCTTTTTATAGTTTAATTATTAATTCAGAAAGAGCTCTTTCTATAGTAAGGATACTTATTACATAAATGTATGTTAGCCTTTTATTTTTATTATTTCTTTAAATTACTGATGTTTCTGTCTTATTAGTCACATCTATAATTTGTTTTAGAGTAGTTTTATTGAAATTTAATTCAAATACCATATAATTCACCCATTTAAAGTACACAATTCAATAATTTTTAGTGTATTCATAGACTACAATCATTCACCACAATCAATTTTAGAACATTTTCATTATCTCAAAAAGAAATTATACTACTTATGTATTATCCATTAATTCCCTCATCTCCTCTAACCCTAAGAAACCACTAGTCCATACTTTTCATCTCTGTAGATTTGCCTACATTGGACATTTCATATAAAGGCAATTATATAATATTTGGACTTTTGTGATTGGCTTCTTTCATTTAGCCTAATGTTTTCAGGATCATGCATGTTGTAGCATATATCAGTACCTAATTCCTTTTTATGGCTGAATAATATTGTATTGTATGGAATATCACATTTTGTTTAACCATTCATCACTTGATGGACATTTGGGTTGTTTACACCTCTTGGTTATTAGGTATAACACTGCTATACAGATCTGTGTGCAAGTTTTTTGTATGGACATATATTTTTATTTCTCTTAGATGTATAACTAGGAGTAGAATTGCTGGAACAAATGGTAACTTATATTTAACTTTTTGAGAAACTACCAGACTGTTTTTCAAAGTGCCTATACTGTGGGGCGCAGTGGCCCACGTCTGTAATCCCAGCACTTTGGGAGGCCGAGGCGGGCCTCTCTTGAGTCCAGAGTTCAAGACCAGCCTGGGCAACATGGTGAAACTCCGTCTCTACTGAAAAAAAAAATTAGCTGGGTGTAGCGAAGGGCACCTGTCCACCCAGTTACTCAGGAGGCCGAGATAGGAGAATCACTTAAGCCCAGGAGGTGGAGGTTGCAGGGAGCTGAGATGGCACCACTGCACTCTAGCCTGAGCAACAGAGTGAGACTGTGTCTCAAAAAATAAAATAAATAAATCAAAGTGGCTGTACCATTCTACTTTCCTATCATCGACATATGAGGGTTTCACTTTCTCTAAATCCTCACTAACACTATTTTTTCATTTTAAAAAATTATAGCCATTCTACTGGGTGTGAAGTAGTATCTTATTGTGGTTTTTGTTGCATTTTCTTGATGACTAATATATCTATAAATCTTGAAAAATATTATTTGCCTTTGATGTTATGATAGTCACTCTAGGATTATGTAATACTCACTTTTTTTCCCCTTGAATTTTATGGTTTTGTTTTTTAACTCTTAATATTTTAATCAATGGAGAATTCACTTTGGCATATAGTATGAGGCAGAATACTTTTCATTTTTCCCAAATAGTTATTTACTCCAATTCTTATGCATTATGTTAGGACAAGTACCCTCTTATTGCTTTTCTTTAAAAATTATTTTCCCCCTTCTCATTCTTTTAAATGAAATTCAATGTACTTTTTAATTATAGCTTTATAATTCAGTCTTTACCTTCTCCCTACCCCTCCCAAAAAAATCATTGAGACTTTTATTGTAATTATATTTCAAACTATACATTTAAGAGAGGAGTGTTAAAATCTATACACTACAGTCTTCTCCTCTGAGAACAGGATTATGTCTCTTCATTTATGTACATTTTCTTTTAAGATTTCCCAAATTTTAGAAAAAAATTTTATATAGGTCTTGTATATTTTTTGTTAAATTTATTTGAGGGAATTTAAAGTGTTAATTTATGTTACAGATGAAAATATTTATTTATTTGGCATTATGTATGGTTTTTTAACTGGTAATATACATGCACCAAACTTGTACCAAAAAGTTCTAAACATTACTAAACTGAATAAAATAAATAAAACCCCCATTCCCCAAGCCCATTTCCCATCAATAATTACTAATATATGTTTGATGTGGTTCCTCCAAATTTTCCCCCATGCACATATGTAAACATATACTATGTTTTATTTCCCTAGTAATATCATATTATACATAAATTTTTGTAACTCATCCATAAAGATCTATTATAGGCCAGGAATGGTGGCTCACAGCTGTAATCCCAGCACTTTCGGAGGCCAAGGTGGGATGATTACTTGAACCCAGGAGTTGAAGACCAGCCTAGGCAACATAGTGAGACTCCATCTCTACAAAAGATTAAAAAAATTATCCAGACATGGTGGCATGTGCCTGTAGTCCCAGCTACTTGGGAGGCTGAGATGGAAGGATCACTTGAGCCTGAGAGGTCGAGGCTGCAGTGAGCTGTGATCATACCACTATGCTCCAGCCTGGGCAACAGAGGGAGACCCTATATTAAAAATATATATATATATATATGTATATGTGTATATATATATATGTGTGTATATATATGTGTGTATATATATGTGTGTGTGTGTGTTTGTAATAGAAATATATATATTTTATAATTATAGAAATATTTTTGGGGCTGGGCGCGGTGACTCTCTCCTGTAATCCCAGCACTTTGGGAGGTCAAGGTGGGTAGATCATGTGAGGTCAGGAGTTCAAGACCAGCTTGGCCAACATGGCAAAACCCAGTCTCTACTAAAAAATACAAATATTAGTCAGGGGCCTGTGGTAGCAGGCCCCTGTAATCCCAGCTACTGGGGAGGCTGAGGCAGGAGAATCACTTGAACCTGGGAGGCGGAGGTTGCAGTGAGCCGACATTGCGCCATTGCACTCCAGCCTGGGTGACAAGTGTGAAACTCCATCTCAAAAAAAAAGAAAAGAGAAAAGAAAGAAAGAAAGAAAAATTGATTTTCCATTAGCACCTAAAGTTCTCTCTCTCTATTTTTAGTAGCCAGTGGACCATAATGTATTTAATTTACTGATGCATGATTAGATTGTTTCTAATGTTTTGATATTCTGAGCAATGCTGCAATAAACATCTTGCTGTACTTTTCTGTAAGGATAGAATGTGGCACACACTACTAAAGTGCTCTAAAAATGCTTTCCTTCTGTTTACACATGTCATCTCCCCAACACTATTGTTCTTATCCTGTTTTACAGTTGAGAAACCAAAGGAACAGAGGTTAAGTACATGTACAATTTGCATTCCTACTCACGGTGAATGAGAGTGCCTGCTACCCTATACCCTTAATTTCAAATGAAATGTTATTCCTTTTAATTCTTTGTTGATACAATAAGTGAAAAATTATATTTAATCTTAATTTACATTTATTTCATTATTAGTGAGGTTGAGATTTATTTTATTTTATCTTATTTTTATTTTTTGAGATGGAGTCTTGTTCTGTGACACAGGTGGGAGTGCAATGGCGCCATCTTGGCTTACTGCAACCCCCATCTTCTAGGTTCAAGCGATTCTCCTGCCTCAGCCTCCTGAGTAACTGGAATTGCAGGTGCACGCCGCCATGCTCCACTACATTTTTGTATTTTTAGTAGAGATGGGGTTTCACCATGTTGGCTAGGCTGATCTCGAGCTCCTGACCTCAAGTGATCCACCCACCTCGGCCTCCCAGAGTGCTGGAATTACAGGCGTGAGCCACCACGCCCTGCTTCTTTTTATGTTTGTTAGTCATCTATATTTCTGCTTTGGCTTCTCAGTTCATGTCCTTTGCCCAGTTTTTGACTGAGGCTTTATCTCATTTGTAAGAACACTTTATGTGATTTGAATATTAACCATTTGCTTATTATATGGGTTATAACTACTTTTTCTAGTTTGTCATTTGCCTTCTAACTTTATAGTATCTTTTATCATTTACAAGTTAACGTTTTTTGTGATCTAGCCTTTTTTTGGGGTCAGGAGCCCCTACATTTTCTAAGGCCTTTCCTACCCCAAGATTATGAGAAACATTCATCTAAATTTTATTCAGCCATTTTTATTCTTTTGTTTTTTACATTTATATTTTAAATTCACCTGTAATTAATTTAGTGCCTGGTGTCAGATGGAACTCTTATTAATTTTTTCTCCTAAATGATTGGCCAGATTTTCCAACCCTGTGTTTTTGAATTGTCCTTCCTTTCTTCATGTATAGACCAAATTTCCACATATGGTGATTTTGTTTTTAGGTTCTCTTGTCTTCCTCGTTGATCTATCTATTCCTACATCAGGTTAGACTTAATGGCCTTAGCTTCACACTATATTTTAGCAGTAGTAAACATCCCAAGGCCAACCCCTGTTATTTTTCTGCAAAATTTCCTTTGGAGTTACACACCCTAATTCTAGCCTGCTAGTGGCTTTACCATTACCTTTGCCACAAACATATTTTACCCTCAGGAATGGCACCAGATCCATGGTAGCCTATCCTCATGGCCTCTAACCCATAATGATCATGTCGGCTGGCCCATACTTCTCTGCTTTCCTCCATACCTCCTAGGTATTGTTGTAATCTTCTGGAATTTCAGTTTCCGGTTGTGACTAATTTTGTTTTTAGACAGGCTTGCTCTGTTGCCAGTTGCCAAGCTGGAGTGCAGTGACGTGATCTCGGCTCACTGCAACCTTTGCCTTCTAGGTTTAAAGCGATTCTCCTGCCTCAGCCTCCCGAGTAGCTGGAATTACAGGCGCATGCCACCACGCACAGTTAATTTTTGTATTTTTAGTAGAGACAAGGTTTCACCATGTTGGTCAGGCTGGTCTCAAACTCCTGACCTCATGATCTGCCTGCCTTGGCCTCCCAAAGTGTTGAGATTACAGGCATGAGCCACCATGCCTGGCTGGTTGTGACTATTTTTAAACACTAGCACTATTCTGTTTTAAGAATCATTTGCTTAAAATTGCACTTAACTTTTAGTTATCAGTGGTTAAGGCTCTCAATGTTTCTGTCTTCATGGCCTGCCTCTCTCTCACACACCACATCATCTCATTCTTGACTTCTCAATTTTAATTCACTTTCATCTGTAGAGCTTTCTTGAGTAATTTTTCCAGAAAGGGTCTGTGGGTGGTATCCTTTCTTATCCTTGGAAGCCTGAAAATATTTGCCCTCATGTTTGAGTCATAGTTTGCTTGAATAGAAAATTCTAAGCAAATCGTCCCTCTCTCCCAGAAGTCTGAGAGCAGTGTTCTATGGTTTGCCCAGTATTTAGTGTTTTAAGAGCAGTTTTTCCTTGATTCTCTAGAATTTATTTATGGAAACAAGCAGGATTCTTCTTCCCATCTTTGGAATTCAGACATTTCCCTGGATTATTTCTGGTTGTTTGTTCTCTTTTGGTAATTTTTCCTGGTCCTAAGTGGGTAAGGCCTCTCAGTCTGAAGACCCAAGTCTTCCTTTAGTTCAGGGAAATTCTGTTCATTTAGGAATGGTTTCTGTTCTATCTGTTCAGTCTCCTTTTTCTGGACTTCCTACTACAAATAAATAATAATAATAATAATAATAATGGTGCCTATGCTTAAAGCGTGCTTTCTTTCTGCTATAATATGTAATCTTCCCAGCATTATTGTTATTATCCCCATTTCATAGATGAGAAAACAAAGGAAAAGAGAGGTTGAGCGGATTATATAAGGTCTCACAGCTAGGAGGTGCAGGTCAAGTTCCAGTCCCAACCACGTGGCTCCAGAGCCCATGTCCTGAGCTGCCATACTCCCTGCCTGTCGGGTCCCAACCCCAGAGTCCACCCTGCCCTTTCCCCCAGTACTCTCCGGTGACAGTGTTGAGTGTCAACAGGTAGGGATTCTGTAACCAGTTGGGGAAAGCTTGGGGATGCTAGGGTGATAGCATTGAAACAGACTGGGCTACTGAGGCCAGAGAGGGGCAGGGATTGTCAGAGGTTCTCCAGTGAATTTAGAGTTGGGACTCTTCCCATCCCTCCCCTTCCCTTGGTTTCAGCCACCGTCTTCAGGCCTCCTTTTTGGTCCCTGGGACTGCTGCTTTGTTTCTTGTGGGTCTCCCTCTTCCTATTCCTGTCCATGTAGTCACCTCTGTAAAGAGCATCCGTGACGACTCTTATAGAACACACGCAGCAGTCACCTTCACACTGCTGGGTGTTTGTTGAATGACTGTCTGAGTGAGAAAGTAAGTTTATGGTGCCTAATGTATGTCAAACACTGTGCTAAGTACTGGTGATGCAGTATGCATTAGTCAGGAATCTACTAGTTGCAAGAAAGGAAAAAAGAGGTTGAGTAGATTAAAAAAAGGCCTCACGGCTAGGAGGTGCAGGTCAGGGTCCAATCCCAAGCACCTGGCTCCAGAGCCCATGTTCTTAGCTGCCACACTAGACTCCCTGCCTGTCGGGTCCCAACCCCAGAGCCCACCCTGCCCTTTCCCTTCAGTACTCTCCAGTGACAATGTTGAGTGTCAACAGGTAGCGTCCAGAAGTAAATGGAATTTACTGGAGTAGAGAGGGTAGCCTTCAGGTGTAGTTGGATTGAGGGCCTTGAGCAATGTCACTGAGAACTGGCCTCACCCTCTTCATCTCTTGGTTCTATCTACTTAGGTGTTGGCTCTCTGTCTTAGTGGTAGCAGTGCTATCACTAAGTGCTACTGCCAGAAGGGCCAGGGTTATGGCCATGGCCTTGGAGTTAGATTCCCTCAATCTTTCAGCAATAGTCCCTGGGCTGAGTCTCATTGGCCCAAGTAGGATCACATGTCCATCCCAGCCACTGAGGACAGTGGGATGGGTTAAACTAATTGACTGAGGCCTGCGTCACATGCCTCTGCCTGGAGCGGGAGATGGGTCTGTTCCTTGTAAATCACCTGCCTTGAGGATGAGAGAGGGAAGGTTAGTTCCTCAGATGGTAAAGAAGGGTGAACGGAGTCTGGCCAGGCAGATCTCAGAGGTTCTCTACTTCTCCACTCATCAACCAGCATGGTCCTCACCCCACAGAACTGACAGTCTAGTGTGGGGCAAGGACACCAATCATGAATGTCGTATAATAAATCAATGACAGCTGTGACAAAGGGCCTAATGAGAGCGTCTACTGGGGGGACCTGAGGAAAGTTTCTGAGGCAGGGGAGGGGCTTGAGATATAAGGATTGTTCTAGGTGAGGACCCTAAAGCAGGCTCGCGTAGGTGGGAAGACAAGGAAGGGGAACAGAGCATAAGCTTGGCAGGAGGTGTGTTCAGGACCAGACAGCGCTGGTCTTGAGAAGCTGTGGGAAGGAGTGTGACTTTATCCTGGGTGCAGGGGTTGATGGGTGAGGTAGAAAGCTGACACTGGCCTCATGGAGGAGAAGGGTGAGGAGGAAGCCGAGGTGAGAGGCAGGGAGCAGTGCGGAGCTATTGTCCTCGGTCAGGAGATCTGATGTTGGCTTAGAGTAGGGCTGAGGCACCAGGAATTGAGAGAGGTGAGAGATCCACACGATGTATAGCAGGAGGGGTCTGCAAAATTCCATGATTAATTGCATAGGGAGTGTTTGGGAGAAGAATGGTGCTCAAAAGTCTAGGCCTACCACCTAGGCCTCCCAAAGTGCTGGGAATACAACCTGTGGGTGGATCACTTGAGGTCAGGAGTTCGAGACCAGCCTGGCCAACATGGTGAAACCCCGTCTCTACTAAAAATATAAAAAAAATTAGCTGGGCGTAGTGACAGGCACCTGTAATCCCAGCTACTCAGGAGGCTGAGGCCAGAGAATTGCTTGAACCCTGGAGGTGGAGGTTGTAGTGAGCCGAGATTGCACCATTGCACTCCAGCCTGAGCAACAAGAGTAAAACTCCATCTCAAAAAGAAAAAAAAAAAAGTCTAGCTCAGGCAAACAGATGGCACCATTCTCTGAGCTGGGAGCAGTGGAGGAAGAGTGGTTTGGGTGGCAGGATCGAGTCCCACTGTGTGTGTAAATACCATGATAGGGTCCGAGTTAGTGAGTCCTCGTGAAACAAAGCCACTTAAATCAGGACTCCTTAAGCTACCTGTGGTGAAGGACTCTGAAATTTTGTAGCATTACACTGCATGTGATTTATTATGCCAGTTTGAGAACACCTGAGCCGGCCTGTGCCCTATTCAGAGACCAGTCCACTGATCTCATGCTTGGATATGGCAATGTCAAGTTGAAGGTCTTTAAACACACTCAGTCTTGCTACTTATCTCACTACAGACTGGTAACACGCAGTCTGTGAACCCACATGGTGCTGCAGACCACATTTTGAGTGGACTGATCTAGTTCAAACCCAGTGCATTTTAGAGACAGGGAAACTGAGGCTTGGAGGTGGTGGTGGGGATTGGCCTTGCCCCAGGATTCGCAGAAGGCAGCAGCAAACTTAGCATTTCAGTCTTTCCCCCACTGACCCTTTGTTTTGATGGCTTGGGCTCAAGCCCAACAGTCCAAGCAGTGGGTGGACCCAGGGGATTGTGTGGAGAACTGTTTCCAGCAGCCAAGGTCACAGGTCTGGCTTCCCTGTGGCGGAGTCAGTGGCTCTGTGCTGAACACTTCCCAGGAACACAGGCTCGACAGGACACAGCCTGGCCTTGGAGCTGGCACAAGCACAGTGGGTCGAGGATTGCTCCCAAAAGCCCGAAACCTCCGGCCAGCATGTGGCTGGTTGGACCAGAGCCAGGAAGGGAGACAGTCATGGCTCCCGGCCATCCTGAGCTGCTGCAGCTGCCCAAGGTCAGGCCAATACTGCTGAGGTGACTGCAAAGCGTGCCCCAGGATGGAAGCAGAAGCCAGCCAGCGGCAGGCCTCGGGGCCAGCTCTGTAGGGGGACATTTGGTCTCCTGGCTTTTGCTACATGTGGGCTTCTCCTTGCTGGGTTGGGAGCCCTGGTTTCCATTAGCACGTTGGGAATTGTTCATGACTGCCTCAAATTGCTGAGGAAGGGGCAGATAGCAAGGGGAGAAACATTTGGGGAATAAGAGATTGGGGTAGAATATACAGTTAAGAGCATGGGCCTGGGAGCCATGCTGCCTGCTGGGCTTCCGCTTTGTAACCTTTCTATACCTCAGTTTCCAGATCTGTAAGCTGGGCATGATGAGAACAGCCTGTTGCTCCACAAGTGGTAGTGATTCTCAGCTATTAGTACACGCCAGGCCCTCACCTGTCAGCCCTTCAACAGGTATTATCACATTTAACTTGGCCATTTCAAGGTGAATTCTGTCTTTTCACAGATGATTGCAACGATGCCATCATAGCGATAACAATGATGGCTCTTATTTATTGAGCACTTACTGTGTACCAGGCATTCCACATACACCACATCCTCTAGTCCTTTTCAGGGTCCAGTGAAGCCCATTTTATAGACGAGGAAACTGAGACTCAAAGATATTAAAGGGACTTGCCCAGGATAATTAACACTCAGATTTTTCAGGGTCCAAAGACCGCGCTCTTTCTAAATTCCACTGACTGAGCTGATTCCTTTAGTGAGGGGGCCTGGAGGGGCATGGGACTAGCCATAGGAGAGGAGAAGTGGGGCTGGGGCCACTGGACACCCACTTCCTGGTCTCATTGTAGAGATGGAAGACTGAGGTCAGGAAGGGGAAGGGACTTACCCTGGGTTCTGCAGGGCACAAACCACAGCTCCCTGTGAACTTGAACCTGAGGTTACCTGCTCTATCTTACCCCACCCCCCCAACTTGTGGCAGGTGCCCCAGAACAAGGCCCATGCCACTAGGAAGAGCAAGACCTACACCAAACAAGCAATAGGAGAATGTGTCCTCTGCCTGGGTGCTAGGGTCCTAGAGGCCAAAACATGGCAAGGTAGTCCCCACCTGCAGCATCAGTGCCTTCATCTGCCATGCTGCCCACCCCCTAGGTTCCATCCCACAGGCAGGCTGCTCCGGCCAGCTCTGCATCCTTAGTTCCAAGTACAGGCTCCAGCACAGAGCAAGGATTCAGCGGTTATTGAAAGAACTAATGAACATTTCTTGGCCCACTCTGCAGTGGGGAGGGCCTTTTTGCTTAGAGACTGTAGACCCCCAGACCAGGGCTGTGAGCCCCAGAGAGTAAAAGCTCAGAACTTTCTAAGTGGCTTAGCAGATTCAAAGCTTGGATTGGGGTGGTCATATACAGACACTTCCACAGAGTTTCAACGAGCAGCCTGGGGTGTTCGCTTTCTTATACAGTGAGCTGGGACAGTGGCATGGCTCTGCAGAAGGCGAAGCCAGTGTATCCCCAGCCCAGTCTCGGGGCATCTGGGGGTGATGAAAGCTAAGCAGCTACTGGCAGGGGCAAGGGGCTTGTCTTACTCTGAAGTGCTCTGGGATTCCTGGGACCACACCTTTCGCTGGCTACTCTCTTTCTCTCTCTCTCTTTCTCTTTCTTTCTTTCTTTTTGGAATGGAGTCTCACTCTGTTGCCAGACTGGAGTGCAGTGATGCGCTCTCAGCTCACTGCAACCTTTACCTCCCAGGTTCAAGCAATTCTTGTGCCTCAGCCTCCCAAGTAGCTGGGAGTACGGGCATGGGTCACCATGCCCAGCTACATTTTTGTATTTTTAGTAAATACGGGGTTTCACTATGTTGGCCAGGCTGTTCCTGCCTCAAGTGATCCGCCTGCTTCCACCTCCCAAAGTGCTGGGATTACAGACATGAGCCACTGTAATATCTGAGGCCAGGCGTGGTGGCTCACGCTTGTAATTCCGCAGTTTGGGAGGCTGAGACAGATGGATTGCTTGAGGCCAGGAGTTTGAGATGAGCCTGGGCAACATGACGAAACCCCATCTCTACTAAACATGCAAAAATCAGCCAGGCGTGGTGATCCCTGTAATCCCAGCTACTCGGGAGGCTGAGGCAAGAGAATTGCTTGAATCCAGGAGGTAGAGGTTACAGTGAGCCCACATCATGCCATTGAACTCCAGCCTGGGCGACAGAGCAAGACTATCTCAAAACAACAACAACAACAAAGAAATCATATCTGATAAGGCTATGAGGACTTGATCAGTCAGTCAATCAGTAGTCAGAAAGTGTTTAGCGCAGTACTGTCCTGTGTCAAATAAGTGTTTGTGGTATGAAACGTGTGGATCAGTGACGGGAGCCCTGGGCCTGTGGGCCACCTAGATCTTATCACTCTCTAGATCCCAATTTCTCCCGTACTGAACAGCACCATCATTTATGTACCTCTGAGAAGCGTTGGGATGTGGTGGAAGGAGCACTGGACTGGGAGTTAGCAATCCCAGCCCTGCCACTCAGTTGCTGTGTTTCCTTGGGAAAGTTACTTTCCTTCTCTGGGCCTCAGTTTCACTGGCCGTAAATGGGAAACAACAGTGAAAGATCTCCTTTGTCTTAGATAGCCTGGCTGCCAGTGACTCATCCATCCTGTCCCCCAGCCCTGCTGATTTGTGTCCGGAGCTATGGGAGGCAGAGGGCAGTGGCTGCCTCGGGCTCCTCCCGCCATGGGATGCTCTCCTATCCTGGCCTGGCAGGCTCTGGACCTTGGGATACTGAGCTGCTCTGCCCTCTCCTCACCATGCTATGGCCAGAGCATTGATGAATGTATTCTGGACTCGTTCTGGACCCAGCGCCCTGGGTTGGCAGAGCTGCTTTGCCCATCGTAGCACAGTGTATAATTTTGGAGTTATTAGTCTCACTCCATGGCTAATGTCTGCTTTCCTCACGGGACTGTTGGCTTTGTGAGTGCAGGGCCTGGCCTATCTGTTCTCCACCGTATCCCAGGGACCCAGCACAAGTCTGGCACTCAGTCTATGCTCTGTAACTGTTTTTTGATTGAAAGAAGGTGACGACTCAGCTGAAGCTCGAGGGCATCTCTGATGTGAAGGAATCCTATATTCAGGCTCTCCACCCTAAGAAATCTTATCCCATGCACCAGAACTTCCATCCTGGAAACCAGCCAGCCTCATTGGTAATTGGTCAGCTCCATTGGAACTGGCCATCTCTTGGGGCTCACCTCCTTAGCTTCCCAGGCCCGGGATGATTCCTGCTCTCCAGGACCCTGCAGCATGACAGCCTTCCAATCTAGAAGGTTCCTGGGCCCTGCAAGCACTGCCTTGGCTCTGCCTCCAGGGACAAGATGAAGCGATGGTTAGAATTTGTAAGTGACCAACTCAGAGGAGGGCCGTTCTGAGTTGACCTGATAAAGAATGTTCTCTTGTAGCAGCATGCATGTGTATGCTTGTATGTGTGAGAGAGTCAGGAATAGACAGTCAGAGATAAACAGGGGCAGGGATATAGACAGAAGCAATCTGAGACCCTAGGGGATCTCTACCATAGGGAGTGAAAGACGCGGAGAGACTGTGCTTCAGCCTAGGTGGCCAAGGTGGGGTGGGGTGGGCATGGGAAAATAGAGGCTTCTTCTGTCCAGTTTTTGTGTGCCATCATCCCAGGATGCCTGCTGCTCTGGTGGGAGCCAGCCATGAGTTGAGCACTCCCAACTTGGACCCACGGTGCATTTGTCAACATCATGACAAGCTGCAGCGCCAGAGAACAGCTCTGTGCTGGCACAGCCACGTCTTGCAGTGGTCGGGCTGTGCGGTGGTGAAGAGTGTGTGTGGCAAGTAGGAGCAACTAGTTTTCAATCCTGGCTACACAACCAACTGGCTGTGTGACTGTGGGCAACTTCCTTTGCCATTCTGTACCTCGGACTCTTCATGGGTAACTGGGGTAATCATAGGCCTCACCTTCTCACAAGCTGCTGGTGAGGGTTCAATGAATTAATGCAGGCAGAGCTCTGGGAACTGGGCTTGGCACGAAGTTCATGCTCAAGAAAGAGTAGCCAAGAGCCAGCTCAGAGAATCCTCTATTCATCCCACAGGTGGGCAGGTCAAGGTTATCAGCCCCATTTTACAGATGAAGAAACCAAGGCTCAGAGAGGGGCAGGGACTTGCTCAGTGAGACTCAATCAACCAATGTTGGAGCTGGAACTGGAGCTGGGGACCCTCTCCTCCCAGTCCAGGGCTTGTTCCACCGGCCCTTCAGTTCCTCCTTGGGGATGTCTCTGTCGTTCACGGCTGTAACTCTCAGGCTGTCGAAATTGCCCTCTCAGCCTGCTGTCTCAAGGAGAGGAAGCCCCAAGTTCTCTTCACACCTCGGATTCCCCAGAGCTTGGTGCTCAAAGTTCCAGCTGTGTGGGATGGTGCCGCTGGGAAGGGGCGGAAGCTGCCACTCCCCCACCCTGGGGGCGGTCGCATTCTGGAAGTCAGCCAGTGCTGTATGCAGGACCCTGGGTTCAGTTGCAGTCTCCCATTAGGACAGGAGCAGCGTGGGGGTGGGGGTGTGACAGGGAAGCCTCGGTGATTGGCTTGGTCTTGTAGGAAGCGGCTGCCGGCAGGCCGGCTGGAGGCAGCTTTGCGCTGCCCCAGCCTGGGAGCCCTCAGGATGTGTGTGGGGTGGAGCCTACTAGGGATCCCAGTGCCACGGGGTGCTGTTGTGAGAGATGGATGCCTCTCCCCCGGAGCAGCACTTTGGGGCCCGCTTGGGCCCTGGGGACCAGCCGTAGGGGACCCACAGCCCACGAGTGTGACTGTGTAACCCGGGAGCCCACTGGGCCCCTCACGGGGTGGGCAGAAGGACGAGCTGGCCCAGAACTCTCTTCCTTGAGACATCCCAGACTCCTTCTCGGATGAAAGTGCTTTGGGAAACCACAGAGTTTTCTGTTTAATAGAAGAAAGAAATCCAGCCTCTCTCCGGAGTGGCAGTGGCTGGCTGGACAGGGTGTGTGTTTGGGAAGGGCCCTGGAGGAGGAGGAGGAGGAGGAAGAGGAGGAGGACAAGTAGGAGGAGGAGGAAGAGGAGGAGAGACGGGTGATGCAAGGGTTTTGAAAGCGCTACCTAGATGTGGGAGGTGGAACCTGGTCATTTGGTTCTGCTTTTCCTAGCAGGTATCGCTCCCCTGGGGAACTTGGGTAAGTCCATAAATAGCTCTGCTGACACAAAGGAGCTCTGTCTGGGGAAGGCGGCCGCTTGACACGGCCGCCAGGAGCTGCCACAGCCACGGCCGCCCGCCTGCGGGAGGAGCCGGGTGGAGACCCGGGCGGGCGAGCTGGCAGGAGCGGCAGCCAGGAGTCGCCTGGGTCCCTGCCGGAGTGTGCCGGGTAGGTGCCTGGGGACAGCGCTGTGTGTGTGGTGGGCGCGTGGCTCGTGTCCAAGCCACCCTGTACCCCTGTTTCTATTGCCTCTTCCCCAGGCCAGCCATTGATAGGCATGTTGCAACCAAACCGTTTGTGTTCTGTTCTGAGATAGCTCTGTGTGTGTGTGTGTGTGTGTGTGTGTGTGTGTGTGTGTGTGTGTGTCTGTTTGTCTGTCTTGGGGGCTGGGAGCCCTGCAGAGTTGCGGGGCATGCTTCCTCTGTTGGCTGCTCCCCACTTCTAGGCTGGCCAGCCAGCTTTTCTTTCTGGGAGAAACAAGAAATGTTTGGTGGCCGAAAAGTCGGGACACTGCATGGGAGGGGAGCACTCAGCCAGGAGGGTTGACTATTGTGTCAGGGATGCTGGCTGCACACCAGGCACTGGGGATGGAAGCTCGTGTCTAGTTCCACTGGTGGGGGAAAGAGGTGGTCTCTGGGACTAGTCTCAGGGGGTAGCCTTTAATCCCAGAGACTTGGCCTCTGCTGAAATGTCCACTGGAAGCACAAGCAAGGATGCTCTGCCTCCAAGCTCCAGGCATGTGGGAGAGGGCCAGCACCTGCTCCCTTGGCTCCAGCTGAGACCCATCAGACGGGGTGGTGGTAGACACAGGTTCACCCCACAGAGCTGGCCACTGTGAGCAGACAGAGGCTAATTCTTTTCCCAGCCTGGAGGGTCCACAGCTCTGTTCTTGTTCCAAGGTGACCAAGGAGGAACCCTTGAATCCTAGGACCCAGGGCAGGAGGATAAACCCAGACCCAGAAAGGGGAGGAGCCTTGTCCGAGTTTGAGCAGCAGGTCTGTGGCTGAGCAGGGACCAGGATGGAGGACTTCTGCCTCCTAGAACAGCAAGAACAGGACATGCAGGAAACCATTTCGCTGACCTGAGCTAAGTAGCATAATTCAGCTTCCAATCGCACCCCTGACCTGAGAAGCTTGGCTTGCCAGGCCCCTCAGCGATGCTTGAAAACTTTCCATATCCTGCTGCCCTCGGGCCTTCTGGCTAGGTGGCTGTCTGGCTCCCTCTTCCAATGCCAGAGTGGGTACATCTCCTCAAGGGAAGGAGCTACAGAGGCTGCCTACTGGTGCCTGTGGGATCCCAGCCAGGGCACTGCAGGCAGAGTCAAAGTTTCCACAAGGGCCCCTTGAGTCCTCTGCATCCAGCCAAGGGGCACCTCCCCTCTTCCCCAGCTCTAGCACGTGGTGTGGTTTAGCCTAGGGCAGGCCCTTCAGGGAGCCGAGTTCCACAACAGGGCTCGTTGCAAGCCCAGACAGGCATCTGAGAAGCAGGCAGATGGTGAGGATGAGGCAGTTGAGGCAAGTGACCACTCTTCGTGAGAAGTCTCCAGGGCTTTGAGCCAGAAATTGTTGATGGCGCTTCTGATTATAAGTATGTGATATCAGTGAAATCATTGCACTTCCAGGGTTCCTTGCCTTTGCACATGCTGTTCCAGCTGACTGGAAAGCCCTCCCCTCCCCTCCTTACCCTTTCCTCTCCATGTTTTATTCTAGACACAGCTAGAGCAAATACTCCGACTGGAATAAGTCTCTCCATTGGTGGTGGCACTCATCGATATTGCTCTGTGTCCTACTTATGCGGAATCTGGGCCTTATTCATCCCTTAGTTGCAAGGTTTTATTTATTTATTTATTTATTTATTGACGGAGTTTTGCTTTTGTTGCCCAGGCTGGAGTGCAATGGCACGATCTTGGCTCACTGCAACCTCCTGGGTTCAAGCGACTCTCCTGCCTCAGCCTCCCGAGTAGCTAGGATTACAGGCATGTGCCACCACGCCTAGCTAATTTTGTATTTTTAGTAGAGATGGGGCTTTTCCATGTTGGTAAGGCTGGTCTCGAACTCCTGACGTCAGGTGATCAGCCCACCTTGGCCTCCCAGAGTGCTGGGATTACAGGCGTGAGCCACTGTGCCCAGTCAGGCAGGTTTTCTTTGAGGACAAACACTGACATGCAAAGCAGCTGGGTCTGCCCATCTCCTAGCTCGGTGCCTGGCATAGAGGGCCTGGTAGGGAGCCCCTTTAGGAGAGGCGTAGTCTCTGCATGTCAAAGTTGCGTCCATAGGGTCAAGTGTTGGGGGCTGGGTTTGATAGGCAGTGAGGCAAGGAGAATTTTGGCTTCATCCTGGCAGGGGTCATAGGTAGAACTCACTCAGGGGTCACGCTGGGCTGGGTGGTATCCACAGCATAGCCTGGACCATGAAGGGTGGCAGGGATAGCCCTGGCTGGTTGAAACGCAATGCTCAGAGTCCTTTGCACAAACTATAGGGGCTTGCAGCTCAGCTCCCTGGACCTTCTTGGGATGGTGCCAACCAGAGTAAATCTGGGGAGACTGACCCTCAAGCCAGCAGTCTATATGGCTCCCTCAGAAGAGGCACAGTTGAGGAGAGAGTGCCTATCCCAGCTGTGTCCCTGGGGGCTCCGAGAGCTGCTTCCCATTTGGCCTCTTAAGGCCTGGAGATGGCAGTCTCTTTGCCTTCTATTAGGTTGGTGCAAAAGCAATTGCGGTTTTTGGCATTAAGAGTAATGTAAAACTGCAATTACTTTTGCACCAACCTGATTAGATAGATAGATAGATAGAGAGATAGAGAGATAGATAGATAGATAGATAGATAGATAGAGAACTGAGGCAGGAGAGGAAGGACCTGCCTGAGGTGACATGTGACTCAGAAGGAAAGCAGGGACAAGAACGCAGGCCCTCCAGCCCAGGCCTGTCTGTACTGCACCAACTGGATATCTCAGAGTATCCAGGTTTCATTTTGAGGCTCCCTCTTTTCTGGACTCACCAGTGACATGTCCGTTTTGGACCTTCGGGCTTACTGACTAGAGCCCTGCTATCCTCTGGGAAAAGCAGCATGTGCAACAGAGAGAGCCCTTGGTCAGTGGGCTGGAGGCTGCGGTACCGTCTAGTCCCTGCTTACCGATGATTTCGGTAAATATGCCTGTTTCCCACCTCAGTTTCCCCTTTGTAGCAACAAGGGACTGGACCAAGTATTGCCAGGTGCCTTCCAAATAGCCAGGTCTCTGATTCTCTGCAGGCTGTCTCTTCTTCCTGGCTTCCAAGAGTCAATGGTCAGGGCCAGGGCTTGGTGCAGCAGGGAGGCAGCCTTCAGCCTGTTCCCCAGGCACCTCTGGGCAGGCGCCTTCTCATGCAAGCTGCAGCCCAAGCCGAAGCTGCAAGGTTTGTTGTTGTTTGTGGAGCCAAGATGTCATTGCTTAGGGAAAACTATCATTCCTCCCAGGAATAAACAAGGCTGCTTGTGGCTCAGCCCCCTAAGCCCGGAGAAGCTGGAGCCACTCACAGCAGACCAGCCAGGCTCAGCCCCAGGGAGTGCCGCCTGCCCCTGCACAATCAACTGTACCCTGGCTTCCAGGATTGGTGTGGGGATAGGGGCGGGATGGCGGGAGGGGTGCTGGAGCCATAAACCTCTTGGGAGATCAGAGCTTCCAGGCACAGACGAGAGAGAAGAGGGGTCCCTGGATAGCCTCTTCCTTCTGACAATGGGTCTAAGTCATCACTCAAGATGTGTGGATAGCTGCCAGGTATGCCCTGTGCTCCAGATGGCCCAGGGCTTCTCCCCTCTCCCTGCCCTCCATGGGCCAGCCCGCTCGCACCTGGCACCGTGGCTCAGGCTGCTGCCGGAGAACTGTCAGCGGCTCCCAACTTAGAAAGGGGAGTGTGCAGGAAGTTATCTGGAACTGGGCATGGTTTTCACCACACAGCCAGGGCCCTCTGTGGTGTCCTCAGTTACCTCTTACTGGGGTTAGCTTTGGGCAAATAGCAGAGCTCAGGCACTGGGGGCAGGGTGACAGAAGGTAAAGGAACAAGGGGAGAGGCAGAGAGAGGTCTTGGCAGTGCCTCTGGGGACCAAATGGCTGGCAGGAACCTTGACAGCAGGCTGGAGGCAGCCAGGACAAGGACCGTGGAATGGGAGTGGCATGGCTGTGCCACCCCTCAAGTCAAGGGGTGTAAGCAATGTCCAGCCAGGACATGAAACCTTCACTTCTCAGACCTCACTTCCTGGAGTTCCCAGTTGCTTCAAATAGCAGCAGCTCTGTACTGTCCTCTCTCCCTCCTTCCCTCCTTCCCTCTTTCCCTCCTTCCTTCCTTCCTTCCTTCCCTCTTTCCCTCCCTCCCTCCCTCCATCCTTCCCTCCCTTCCTCCCTCCCTTCCTCCCTTCCTCCCTTCCTTCCTAGCTTCCTTCCATGTGTGTTAAGTACCTACTGTGTGCCATGCACTTGCAAATTACTGGAGGCATAGATCTAAATGGCCCCATCTTTAGTGCCAGGGTAGTCAGGTAATGGACAGTAACAACACAGCTTTAATGGAGAGGCACTGGGGCTGTGGGAACCCCTGGGGAAGCACTCAGTTCAGCCTGGGAGCCTCAGCAAAGCTTCCTACAAGAGGCGAAGCTGAATATGATTGTACAGATGCTTGCCCATTGAAGAGCGTCTCCATCCCAGTCTATCCACCCCTCTGAGGTGTAGACGTGATTCCTGCCTGGCCGTGGAAATTGCTTTTGTGTGTCCGGCCACATGCTCCTCCTTATCTAGGGAGGTTGTCTAGGAATATGGGCTCTGGACTTGAGGGAAGGCTCTCTCCTACCTTACAGTTTTGTGCTCTTGGGCAAGAATGGACTTTCTCCTGCCTTCATGGCCTCGAGCAGTGGTCCAGCCTCGTTGGGTTAAATGAGATAATAGCTGTAAAGCACTTAGACATGTTTCATGTGAATGGACTCTGCGTCCTGCTAGCAGTGGGAGTGCCACTAGTGCTTTATCACATGGGTGGCTGTTATTAAATGCAGTGATGTAGGTGAGGTGCTTGGCGTGGATGTGACACTGAGTAGGCATTCAGTAGGCATTCAGCAGGCATTCAGTAGGCATTCAGGAGGCAGCACGGCAGCTTTTTGCTGGAGGGAAACAGTTGGAATGCACAATCAGAGATGTGTACAAAGCAAGGAGCTCGCTGAGGAAAGAGCCGTGGCCTCAGCCCAGGGAGCCGAGGAGGAGACACTGGGATGAGGAGTTCTATTTGTTTTTAAAATAAACTTTTTAAATTGAAGTGCAGCATACTTACGGAAAAATTAGAAGAATATTAGAAGAATACAGCCAATGAATTTTCACAAAGTGTAGCCCCTATTCAGTTTAAGAAATAGAACATTCCGGTACCCTAGGAATCCCCACAAATAATCCCCTTTTAGTTTCTATGGCCTCAAAGGTAACCGCTGTCCTGAATTCTTTTTCTTTCTTTCTCTCTTTTTTTTTTTTTTTTTTTTGTGTGTGTGTATGTGAGGCAGAGTCTCACTCTGTTGCCCAGGCTGGAGTGCAGTACACTGCAACCTCTAACTCCCAGGTTCAAGCGATTCTCCTGCCTCAGCCCCCAAATAGCTGGGATTACAGGTGCTTGCCACCATGCCCAGCTAATTTTTGTATTTTTAGTAGAGACGGGGTTTCGCCATGTTGGCCAGGCTGGTCTCGAACTCCTGACCTCAGGTGATCCGCCCACCTTGGTCTCCCAAAGTACTGGGATTTTACAGGCATGAGCCACGGCACCCGGCCCTTGTCTTGACTTGTCTTGCCTTGTCTTATCGATGAGTGTTGCACTTTGTGTAAATGGAATCATTGAGTACATATTCTTTTATGCTGACTTCTTTTGATCAGCATATTGATGGTAAGATTCAGCAATAATATTGCATCAAGTTTTATTTTGTTTATTCTTGTTGCCCTATGGTATTTCCTTGTGTGAATATACCACCACAGTTTATCTTCTGCTGTTGATGAACATTTGTGTTGTTTCCAGTTTGAGGGTATAGTGAATAGTGCTGCTATTAATATCTTGTACATATCTTTTGATGTACTGTGTATGCTTCTGTGGGGTAAATACCTAAGTTTTGCAATTGCTGAGTCATAGAGTTGCACATAGTTAGCCCTTAGTAAATACCATTATAGTGTTTTCCAAAGTGTGACAGGAATACACTCCCTTCAAGCTGTACATGGAAGAGCCTATTATTCCATGTCCTTGCCAACATTATTGGTATTAGGCATTGTGATATCTAATTGTGGCTTTAATTGGAAATTCCTTGATGTCTGGCAAGGTTGCATCCCTTTTTCATGTGTTCATTAGCCATTTGGATGACCTCTTCTGAAAAGTGCCTGTACAGGTCTTTCTCCCATTTTCCTATTGGATTATTTTTTTCTGATTAATTTGTAGGAGCTTAAACAATGTTGCAGATATGTGTTTATTGTTGGATATGCACATTCCAAATCCCACTCTGGGATTTACCTTTTCACTCTCTTAAGGGTATATTTAAAGATCACAAGTTCTTAATTTTAATGCAGTCCAATTTGTTAATCTTTTTTCTTTTGTGGAGAGTGCTAGATGAGTCCTGTTTCTTGGCTTATTACAAGGTTATGGACATATACTCTTACGTATTCTTTTAGATGTTTTATGTTTCATATTTAGATCTAAAATCCACTTGAAATAGATTTTTATGCACTGTATAAAGTAGACGTCAAGATTCATTTTTTCTGGATAAATATTCAATGTATTCAAAGTCTGTCCTTTCTCACTATATGATAGTATCACCTTTGTCAGAAATTGAGGGGCAATACTTGTGTGGGGTGCTTGAATTTTGAAGGATGAGAAGAGCTTCGGCGAGTGGACAGGGGAGGGGAGAGTGCTCTAGGCAGGGTGTACAGTATGAGCATAGGTTTAGAGGGGCCAGAGAGTAGAGTGTATTTGGGGAACGACCTATAGTTCAGACTGGTTGGAGGGAAAGGAGGAGAAACGGTGTGTGGAGAAGTTAGCTGGGGCAGAACACACAGGGTTAGGGGATGGAACTTTATCCTAGAGGGATGGAGGCATTTTGAGCAGAACAATACCGGCAAGTTGGAGCAGGGCCAAGGGAGATAAGAGAAAGTCTCATGACAGAGGGAGGCAGGAGGGTGGGTTTGGAGAAGACTGTAAATCCAGCCAAACCCAGCCCCGACATTACCCCCTTCTTCCCCCCACAGAGATAGTGTGAGCCTGCCTCAAGAGGCAGCAGTGAGTCCGAGGGTGCCTGAAGATTGGGAGGGCAGCCTTCGGCCACAGGGTTGTGGCTGAGTCCCACGTCCACATGTCCACTCATGTCCTCGAGTGAAAGAGCCTCTCTTTCACTGGGCTGGGGCTCTAGTGCTGCAGGCCCTGAAGGAGGAGGGCAGTGGGGCAGACTGGGGCAGACAGAGAAGGCAGGGGGTGGATTTGGAAAGGGGGATCTTTCTGTTCCTCCTGCCCCTGATGCCCCCACAAAGAGACCTGGCCATGCCTTGGGCCTTGAACTCTGACCTTTCTAGGCTAGCTGAATAGAATTGGACAGACACGCCAGGGAGAGCAAGACTCAGAGAGGGGAGTGATTTGGCCCAGGCCATGCAGTGAGCCAGACTGACCCAACCTATGGGCGGGCTGAGCACAGACTCGTCTGCCTTCTCAGCTTCCAAATTTCCTCCCCTGAAATGTGCAGCTAATAGGACTCCTGTCCTAGGCGGCTGTAAGGGTCAAAATACGTCTAGTGCCCTGTCCTGGAACTAGATGCAGGAGAGGGAGCTGATGATGTCGATGATCATGCTGAGGGTAACAATTATGATTACAGAAATTGCAGATGCTTATTGAGCACCTACTAGGTGCCAGGCCCTATGCTAAGCCCTCCCCACAACTATGTTGTAGGTTCTCAGTATTCACATTGCCATTTTACAGATGAGGAAATCGAGCCTAAATAGTTTAAGCAGACTGTGCAGGTGCACTGACCCGGGAAGTGGCAGCACCAGGCTTGAAGCTAGATTTGCCCGTCTCCAAGCCCCAGTTCTTCATCAGCAACAGGCTTCCCTCCTCCCACCCCTGGCTCTCAGTCTTCCCTATTCTCAGATCTGTGGCCTTAGTTTTGGGGTTGGTCCCTAATGCCCATTCATGAGAGAGTCAAGCTGTGGAGAGGACGGCAAAGGAGCAGAAGGGCACCACTGTGGGCTACTCTGTGCCAGGCACTGCATCTGTATGCCCCGTAGCAGCCCTGCGAGGGAGCAGCACACTGGCTGCGAGGGAGGCAGCACATGGGTAGAAAGTGGGATTCACCCTCAGGCCCTCCTGCTTCCAAAAGCACTATTTGTGTCCTTCCCTGAGGTCTTCCTGGCACGGCAGAGCTTCTTTGATTAACTTAGTGTAAAACATCACAGAGAAGCCACACGTTTCTAGCTCTCCCCACCTGGAAGGGGCCCTTGGGAGGGAGAGGATTTGGGAGGGTCACCAGGTGTGCAGAATTCTGCACCACCCCTCCCAACACCAGGTGTCAGTCTCCTGCCCTTCAATCTCCAACCATGTGGAGTCTGAGCAGGGCCCCTGCATCTGATGTTGCTCACCACTCCCTAGCACAGAGCCCAGCCCAGGTGGGTCCTCAGGGAGCATCCTTGGAAGGAAGGGAAGGGGAAAGTGAAGAGGGCAGGAAAGGAGATCAGAGGAGTAGAAAGAGCCGGGCTTTGGAGTCAGGCAGACCACGGTTTCAACTCTGACTCTTCTACTGACTTGCTGTTTGATCTTGTGTAACTTACTTAACGTCTCCAAGTCCTCATTATGTTATTTACAAATGATGCTGATTTCATAGGGTTGTTGGAAGTTAGAGCCTAAAGTATAAACTGTCACAGTGCATGGTGCTCAGTAGACGCTCAGTTAATGATCGCTGTCTCTCCCCTATCTTTGTCAACATTATCTGTTTCGGACACCTCTAGCTTCACCTTCCTTACCTCTGCAGCACTAAGTAAACCCTGCTTTCTGGGTAAAGTCAGAATTCCTTAACATATCCATGCTCCTGCCCCATCCAACCACCTCCGCTTCCTTGAATGTTCCCTGCTGGCTCTGGCTCAGCCTGGAATATCCTGTCCCATCTTTTCCCCCCATTACCTCCTCCCAGAGCAGTCCTAGCTGTTCTTGCTGCCTCTGCTTCCACAGCCTCCTATTGTGGCAGCAGGTGGGTGAGAGATTGACCCGGCACCTCCAAGGCAGAGAACGTGGCTTGCTGCTGTTTGCCTGCAATAGCCGGCACAGGCCCTGGCACATGGCTGCTACTCTGTAGGTATTTGCTGAGTAAGTCTTGGGGAAATGGTGTGAATAAGCCAGACGTGATCCTGATGAGCCAAATAGGACCTGCCCAGGGCTATGACAGCAGGGCAGGCTGGGTCTTGGCAGGGGAGCAGAGAGCCTTCCAGCCAGAACATCTGAGGTGATTGATCCAGCACCCACAGGGATGGGCAGGAAGTGGACTTGAGGGGTAGAGACTTTAGGGAAAGGAGACTGCCCGAGAAACCCCCCCCCACATACACACACAGAGCAGGCAGAAGAGCAGGGTGCCAGCTGAGAAGGGGAGTGAGGGTGGAGCCCACAGGTGAACTGGTTCCTGAGCAGAGCCCCAGGGGTGGGGCCCGAGAGGCCAGTGGGCCTGGAGTTCCCCTTCTCGTGAGGCGTCAGTCACCACAAGCTTAGGAAGAAGCTGGGAACCCCCCTGCTCTCAACTCTCAACTCTCTGCCTTTCAAAGAAGAGAGCTGGAGGAGTAGAAGGGGTCTTTGGGGTGGTGGGTGGGGACAGAGGCTGCAAGTCCACCCCGTGTTGAAGCAGTGGTATCAGAAACGAAGGCGGGAGAAAGGGCCTGGTGAGGGGTGACAGGGCAGAATGGTGCTGAAACCCTGGGAGCCGCCTCCCCACCCAGGGAGAAGCTGGGCATCCAGGCAGGTAGTGGTGGGTCTCCAGCAGGCTGCAAATGGCATGTCCTTCTGGCTTGGTCAGGCGAAAGTGCCAAGAGTAGGGAGGGTTTCTGAGGGAGCCTCCTGTCTTCTCCTTCCTCAGGGATTCCCCTTCCACGAGTGTTGGCTTTGTCCTGAGAGTCTCTGCGCGGGGGTGAGCTACCCCTCTTCTGTGCCTCAGTATTGCTGTCTGTAGAGTGGGTGTGCTCCCTGCTGTGGTGTGCCACCCTCCTGAGCCTCCGACGGCAGCTTCAGTCTGTGGTCGAATTCCTCCTTTGCCCCTCTCTCCTCCTGCAGTTGGGCCTCTGTTTAGGGAACAGGAATGGGCAGCTGCCTCAAGGGAACTTGCCAGCCCCCCATCCTGCTCTGAGGTCACGCCTTTTCTGCACGGGCTCCCCATTATAGAGAGGGTGCTGTGTGTTTGAACTGGTCCCGGGTGAGGTTCTGGGCTGGATTTTAGTCCTGATTCTGTTGTATGACCTTGGGCTTATCACTTCTGTTCTCTAGGCCTCACGTAACAGACAGTCACCTTGTCTGTTACCTGACGCCACTCTCCAGGATTGTCCTGGGAGTCAGAAAGAAGTAAAAAGGCCTGGGTCTTACTCGTAGGGAAGATGATGCAGTAGGTCTTAGATCGGGTTCAGAGAGACGCATTTTTAAAATGCTCCACAGGTAACTCTGAAGTGTACTTCTCTGTTGAGAACCAACAGTCTAGGTCTGTGTTTTTCAGACTTTAATGTGCAAATGAATCTCCTGGGATCCTGTTAAGATGCAGATTCCGATGGGGGGGCGGGGGGGGTGGGGGCAGGAGGGGAGGAGGGTGTGGGTTGAGGTTTAGGAATGTGTATTTTATGTAAACTCCTGGGTGCTGCTGCTGCTGGCTCATGGGCTGCACTTTGAGGCTAAGAGTCTAGATGGTCCTGTGAAGTTCATTGGATTGTTCTTTCACTCATTTATTCATTCATCAAACACTTCAGCTGGGGAATGGTCAGACGTGAGGCTACAGGGAGACAGAGCCCAGGGTCTTCCAGGGCTACAGAATTTGAACTTTATCTGAGAGGTATTGGGGCACCAGCCACAGCAAAGTTTTAAGCAGAGGAGTGACAAGTTGAGGTTTGCATTTATGCCGCTCCCCTGACGTAGCACAGAGAACGGCCAGCAGGGTCTGCACGGCCACTGCGAGGACTGCATCATCCTGATGGGAGATGATGGTGGTCTAAAGGGAAGTGGTGGCAGTGGACATGGAGAGAGTAGAAACATTCTTTTTAAAAAAGATTAATCAACTTTTTAATTTTTTGAGACAGAGTCTCACTCTGTGGCCCAGGCTGGAGTGCAGTGGCACGATCTTGGCTCACTGTAACCTCTGCCTCCTGGGTTTAAGGGATACTCCTGCCTCAGCCTCCCCAGTAGCTGGGATTACAGGTATACGCCATGTCACCTGGCTAATTTTTGCATTTTTAGTAGAGACAGGGTTTCACTACATTGGCCAGACTGGCTTGAACTCCTGACCTCAGGTGATCCGCCCACCTTGGCCTCCCAAAGTGCTGGGATTACAGGCGTAAGCCATTGCGTCTGGCCTCAACTTTTATTTTTTAGAGTAGCTTTAGGAATTAGCACAAAGTGCAGAGAGTTCTCATATACTCTGTCCTCCTTATCGCCAACCTCCCTAGGGGAAAGATCCTTGAAACTGTGTGATGATCAGGAGGATCTGAGGATTGACCATGGGAGTGGTCATGAAGGAAAATGAGGAGGAAATGATAGCCAGGTCCCTGGTTTGGGCAACTGGTGGTGACTTCATTGATGTAGGGACCATAAGAGGAAGAATGACGGACTTTGGGGGCGATCACACATTCAGAGTAGGGCTTGTTGAGTTGGCGGCACTGATGGGTTATGCAGAAGGAGGTCTCCATTCCTGTCCCTGGGCTGCAGACACACAGGTGTCCTTTTTGTCTCAGCAGCATGCTAAGGCTCCTCCTGGCCCAGAGCCTTGGCCTACGCTGCTCCCTGCCCTAGTGAGCCCCACCCTGCCCCTTGAGCAGATTTCAGTCTCCAGCCATTCCACAGGGCGGCCTCCCCAACACTCCCCTGTACTCTCTGACAGCATCTGAGGGTTTTCCTTCACATCGCAGATCATGGCTTCTATTTATCCTGTGTTTATGTGAGTGACGACTTGGTCAATGTCCCTCCTTCCTCTCTAGTCTGCAAGCTCCACAAGGACAGGGATCATGTGTTTCTTAGTCCTTCCTTTATCCCCTTTATGCACAGAGCCTAGAACAGTGGCTGGATGCACAATTATTCTACGAGGATTCGGTGAATACTTGCCTGTGGCATCTTGACTCAGGAGATGGGTCTGGGCCGGTAGTGTGGACAGCAAGTCATCAGCGGCTAGATGGTGCAGACAGCGATTATAGCCAGGGGAGTAGATGGGTTCACAAGGAAGCAGACAGCCTGATAATGAGAGGGACCCTGCAGCAGGTCCTGAAGGACAAGCAGACAGGCCCATGAGAGGGTGGAGAAGGGATCAGCGGAAATTCAGGGAGGGAGATGTCAAAGCCACACTGTGCCGGGGTGACCAAGGCTATTGTTTATTGGGGGCTCATGTGTGCCCTCATGGTGCTGAGCCCTGGAACACATTAGCTCATTTATTCCTCTAACAACATCATGAGGAGGTTCTAGAAATCCTGTGTTACGGCTAAGGAAACTGAGACACAGAGAAGTTAAGCCCAAGGTCACCCAGCAAGTAAATGTGAAGTTAGTATCTGGAGCTCTCCCTAATGTAAGTATCGCCTCCATCCTCCTGAATTTTGCCAAACCTGCTGTGTTGGAGGGAGTGGAGGTAGAGGGGAGAGGAGAACGGCCTGGAAGGTCTCTGAGCTGGTGGCAGAGGAAGTACAGGGAGTGCCAGCCTCTGGGTGGTTAAAAGGCCAGGCCTGGAGGAGCTGGGGTGACACTGAATTGGGAGAGCTAAGTGTCAGCTGAGCCGTCAAGATTCCTAGAAGCTAGCGTTGAGCCAGGGACCTGAAGCTGGGGAGCCAGGGCATGCCAAGCCTGAAGGAACAGCCCATCTCGAAAGCCTGGAAGTCCAATGTGGGGCAGGAATTCTAACAGCCTCTCCCCTTCTTAAACGACTACAGTTCACAGAGCACCCTCCTGCCCTTTCTCAGACTTGGTCCCCTTGGGTCTCTGGCATAGGAAGCAGCAGGGCATCCTCTCCCCCTTTCATGGCAGAGAAAACCGAGCTTGGAGGGGGGTTGCTGGGGATCACACAGCTAGAAAATGATGGAGTGAGGATTCCAGCCCAGGTCTTCTGGCTGTGTGTCCAGTGCTCTGTCTATCAAGTCCTGACTGTTAAGGGCCACCCTGAGGCAGAGACAAACCTCAGTTTGCACCCCCTAGTGCAGGAAGTGGTTTTTGAGGGCAGATGCAGAGCGCGGCATCTGTGGTGGCTGTAATGAATCATCGGAGTGAGAGCTGCAGGTTGCCCCTGGGTCAGCAGACCTGGCTGCTCAGTGAGTAGCTGTATGATGTTGGACAAGTCACTTCCAGCAGCTCACCACTACCCCCAACCCAACGCCAGTGGGCATCTGGGGCCTAGGAGCCACAGCTGGTATGAGTGTGAACTCTGGGTGTCATAGCTGCCATCCCTCCCCAGCCTGTTGCGAGCTCTGGATTGGATTTGGGAGAGGATTTGATTAGGTCCTAAACAGTGGCTCCATTTAGAGGGCCTGGTTCATTTCCTGTGTGCTTACAGCAGAAGAGACATGGGCAGAATTAACCAGAGAAGTGATGGATGGGAAAGACACAGACCCCCACCTTGGGAGGGCAGGCCAGTGGCTTCCAGCACTCTGGACCCAAGGCCCTGGGTGAGCAGGCTGGTCTCTCTGGGGCGCGCTGGCTGGATTCTTGTTACCCCAGGTGGTTGCAACAGCTGCCTCACTGGGTCCTGAACTGCCTGTACTTCCGCTATCAGAGCGCTCCCCATGCTCCTTGAAACTGGTTGTCCAACCTCTGTTTTTTCTGCTTAACTGAGGGCAGAGATTGTGTCTGACTTGTTCCCTGCTGTTCCCCCAGTACCTACCTCAGTGCTTGGAGAATGAATGAATGCATGAATGCATGCCTCAGTCCTCCCTGCCACCCACACATCCTGCCCATGCTCCCCAGAGCAGCTTTGACACAGCACAGCTCTACCTGTGTCGTTAAGTTGCTCACAGGGCAATCCCATGCCCACCATGTATTCTGCAACCTGGCCCTCATCTTTGCCTCCCCTCCTGCCCTAATTTTCTGCTACACTTACCACCCCCAACCCCTGGGTTTCTCAGGTTTCCTGTAATTGCTCCAGAAACTCCATCAAACCACTTCCCACCCCAGCTCTTCCAAGAACACAGGCCTCACCAAACCTGCATGCAGTCCCTGTTCACACAAGCCTGCCTGGAAGCACAGAGAGAACCATGTGCTCTGGGCCCTGTTTGCCAGCATCTGCTCGTGTGGGATGCACCCAGGTGAGGGGTCTCAGACAGCACTCCAGGCCGCTCCTCCTCCCTCTATAGCCCTCTGAGGGCCTCAAACACTTGTGGGTAAGGCTCCAAGGAAACAGGGAGAGACCCTGGGCAGGAGATGTGAGTTCTAATCCTGCATCAGCCTCTCATTCTCAGGTAATTCCCTTACCCTCTGGCACCCCAGGTTTCTTATCTCTAGAATAAGACTATTGATAGCTCCCATTGGACCAAAAGCTTTTCCAGAGCCAGGCACTGTGAGGAGATTCACATAGTCCTGTGAGTCCAGTGTGATATCACCGGGCTCCATTCCTGATGAGGAAACAGAGGGTCTGAGGCATTGCGAGTCTTGGCCAGAGTTGCACAGTTAAAAAGTGGCCCCATTGGGATAAAAATCAGTCTGACTCGGGGATCCGAGCACAAAACCACTGGGCCCTCTGAGAACCCTTCTGCCTTGGTTAGTTTCTCCCCCGATCCCTCCGGGTAGAGGCCCTCTGGGGACAGCACCCCTGCCTGAGTGGCACTTCCCCTCTTGGCTTTGTTTGGTTTGGCCTTGGTTTAGAATAGGGTTGGCAGAGGCAGGCTGACTTGCATTTCTGGTTTTGCGTATGTTGCTGCACTTTCCCCAAGGGGTGGGCAGGCTCCGGCTGACAGTCACCACTGGGACAGACCTGGACCCCACCCCCACCACCCAGGAAAGGAGAAATACGACCTGCTCCCCTCTCAGTGCCACTCTATGCCAGGCCCTGAGGGCATCCGGTTGCTGCTTCCTTCTGTCTTTCCCCAAGGACTATCAGAGGCAGGTGGCTGGGCTGGGGGACAGGTGTTGGGGTGGGGAGAGGTCTGGCCATGTGGGAGGGTGATAGGAGCTGGCTGTGGGGCAGTTTGTTTCTCCTGATGGAGAATGCTCCCTGGTGGGTGGGGCAATGGGCTGGGGACTGGGCTGCTCATAGAGGCGGAGCTCAGAAATGGGCTTGAGAAGAACAGGGCCAGAAGGCCTGGGCTCTGACCCCAGCCTAGCCCCTGAATTGCGCAGGGTGGCTTTGAGCAAGTCACTAAAGTCACTGTCTAGGTTGGGCCCTCAGCCTTCCTGTCCACTCAATGGAGGGTCTGTCTGTCCACCTGGGAACAGCCTGAAGGGACCGAAGCACAGCCCTTAGTTTCCAGATGAGAATTCTGGACTGGAGGCCCTGACATTACAATCGCCAACATTGACTCTGGTGTTTGGCAGAGTGCGGGGTGCGTGGGAAACACATGTCGCTGGTTGAGGTCTTTAACTTCAGAATCTCCCTCTAGATCAATGCCTTTTAAATCACTACCGCTGCCAACACCATCTCCTTTAAGGAGCTTTCCACTTTCTGCAGCATACCCTCCTGAGATGTTGCTCAGGCATGCTGGTTATCCCATTTCATAGGTGGACATCTTGGGGCCCAGAGGTTGATGACTGGCTCTACCTGACACCCCCATGTGATTCTAGGTTTCCCCTGCTGCTCTCTGGGCCTCAGCCTTCCCGTCTGTGCAGTGGGGATTTCGGATTGCTGTTGTTTCAGAGTGTGAGGCTATGAGGTCTGAGAGGGCCCTTGGGTGGAGTCACCTCTGAGCTGCAGGGAGGATTTCCAGGGCAAGAAGGCCACAGCATCAGCAGGCACCTGTCTCTGGCCTGTGAGCCACAGCCTAAGGCGTGCCTGACCCTGGCCAGCTCCTGCTGGAGTCCTCCGAGGCTTCCCCTCCCTTGCCCAGCCACCTTCTCGGTTCTGCAAGGCTCCACTTTCACTTTCATGCTCCCAGGCTGAGGCTGTTAACTCGCGCCGCGCTTTCACATCCGCTCACATCTGTGCTCCCAGATGCCGGCGTGACCCCTGACACGTGTGTGCAACTGCCTGCAGCTGCCCCAAGCCATGGCTGATCACTGGCTCCCAGCTGTGGGGCTCTGCCATTACAGACTCCCTGGGGCTTCAGAGACTTCTCGGCTTCGGGCATGGCATTTTGGTGTCAAGGCAGCTGTGCAATAGTGGGTAAGTCACTGGCCTTTGGGTTCCGTGTTCTCATCCATCAAATGGACGTTAATGATTTCTACAGTGAGAGCTCTTACCCCATGTTCTGTGGGTACTTACCCCTGGAGTTTTCTGCCAGTGTGCGTGCCCGCATGTGCGCACATTCGCAAGCATCCGTACAGTTCCCGAGTATGGGTGGGGTCTTTCTCTTTCATTAGTCCTCAGCAGCTATGGCTTCTTGAAGGACAGAACCTGGGCTCTAAATAAACAGTTCCAGCTCCAGCATTCCTGGTCCTTGAGTGCGAGGGGCCCAGCCCAGGCTTGAGAACTGCCTCCCTGTGTGGCTGTGGCACCATGGACACTCCTGACTTTCTCAGCGCCTCAATTTTCTGGTGACGTAGCTGCTTTTCAGACTTTCATCAAGAGAACTGTTTTTCTCTTTGCTCATGAAATCTGTCGAAACTCAACAAAACCCCCGAGGATCCCAAGGGTTGTGTGTGAGGCAGGAGATGCTGTGTGTTTAAAGAATCCCTGAGGCTCCTCCCAGCAGTTTAGAAATGCCGGGGTGGGTGATCCCTCAGGGAGGTTCCTTGTGTCTGTGACATCTGGCAAGTCCAGGTGTAGGCAGTATTTTCCAGTTCGGGTTTCATTCCAGTTCGCTAGTTTCAAAAAGATACTTAAATGTTCAGAGCACATTCTTGTTTGAATGACTCATTCAGATTTTTTAAACTTTAATTCAGGTAGAAGACATCCTGGGCTAGATTCAGTGACCGCCCTGGCTTTGGGGCTTGGCTTGGTTCTAGTTCATGAGCAGAGACTGCCTGGTTCTCCTTTATCCCCAGAGGCGACTTCAACCCTGTTTCCTTTTCTGTAAAATGGGGACAGTGATACTTCTTTTATAGGGTTGTTGGGAAGGCCATATAAGAGAGTGGGGTCAAGCTGGCCTGGTCCCGACACGGCAGGAGCTAGACAGACGGTGGTTACCTCTCCCTCTTCTCCTGTAAATGACCAGCTGTGTTTTTGATGGAGCAGAAAGTTCAAGCAAGAAGACAGGGTGAGAATCGTTACACAGCAAAGTCAAAGGGGCTTTCAGGGTTCCATCTGGCACCTCAGCTTTCAGACTAGGGGGCCGGGGTTCAGGTCACCTCCTGGTTTCATGTTAGCCTTTGGTGCTGGCATCTCGGAGCCTCCTCTTCTGAACCATTCTTGTTTTCTTCTTATTTCCCAGATGTTTGAGACGGAGGCAGATGAGAAGAGGGAGATGTCTTTGGAGGAAGGGAAGGGGCCTGGTGCTGAGGATTCCCCACCCAGCAAGGAGCCATCTCCTGGGAAGGAGCTTCCTCCAGAACAAGACCTTCCACCCAAAAAGGACTCTTCTTTTGGGCAGGAACCCGCTCCTGGCCAAGAACCACTGTCCAGCAACAACTCAGCTACCTGTGAAGAATCCCCTCCAGGCCCAGATGCCCTGCCAAGCAAGGATGCCCCACCATGCCAAGAACCCCCTCCAGCCCAAGACCTCTCACCCTGCCAGGACCTGCCCGCTGGTCAAGAACCCCTGCCTCACCAGGACCCTCTACTCACCAAAGACCTCCCTGCCGTCCAGGAACCTCCCACCCAGGACCTTCCACCCTGTCAAGATCTGCCTCCTAGCCAGGTCTCCCTGCCGGCCAAGGCCCTTATTGAGGAGACCACGAGCTCTGAGGACCTGCTAGCAGCCACCGGGGACCCGCCTGCGGCCTCCAGGCCACCCTTTGTGATCCCCGAGGTCCGCCTGGATAGCACCTACAGCCAGGAGGCAGGTGCAGAGCGGGGCAGCTCGGGAGATGAGGAGGATGCAGAAGAGGAGGGGGAGGAGAGGGAGGAAGGGGAGGAGGATGAGGATGAGGACACCAGCGATGACAACTATGGAGAGCGCAGTGAGGCCAAGCGCAGCAGCATGATCGAGACCGGCCAGGGGGCTGAGGGCGGCCTCTCACTGCGTGTACAGAACTCGCTGCGGCGCCGGACGCACAGCGAGGGCAGCCTGCTGCAGGAGCCCCGGGGGACCTGCTTCGCCTCCGACACCACCTTGCACTGCTCAGACGGTGAGGGCGCCGCCTCCACCTGGGCCATGCCTTCGCCCAGCACCCTCAAGAAAGAGCTGGGCCGCAATGGTGGCTCCATGCACCACCTTTCCCTCTTCTTCACAGGACACAGGAAGGTGAGAAAGCTACAGGGGGAGGGAGAAGGATACATGCAATGCGAGGAGGGCTGGCCCAGGGGCTGCAGGGAGTGAGCAGTCACCGCAGCCTCCCAGCGAACCTTCCACCTGTTGGGCAGAAGATAAAACTGAGGTCTAGCGGGACCCAGAAGGCAGAGCCTAGACTGAAACCCTTGACTTTAGGACTCCAGATGCTGTGTTCTTACCGCTTCATGGTCCCCACAGAAAGCAGAGCAGGTGTAGCTTAGCCTGGGCCATTGTGTGTTTGGATTTAAAAGATCTGAGATAGTAGCTGGAGAAATAGAGTTGCAGCTTAGCCAGACTAGAACTCCATCAGCCAGCCACAGCGACAACACATATTGATTCTGTGTCAGCATTATCCTAAGCAGTTTACGTGAACTCATTAACTCTCACACAACAGCCCTATGAAGTAGATAGTATTTTTGTGACCATTTTACGGCAGAGGAAACTGAGGCAAAGAAAGGTTATCTAACGTGCTCTAGGTGATAGTGTATCAATGCCTGAACCAGAATTAGAATCTGGTTCCAGGACTAGCACTTTTTTTTTTTTTTTTTTTTTTTTGAGTTAGAGTCTCACTCTGGCCCCCAGGCTGGAGTGCAGTGGTGCCATCTCTGCTCATTGCAACCTCTGCCTCCGGCATTCAAGTGATTCCCTTGCCTCAGCCTCCTGAGTAGCTGGGATTATAGGCACCTGCCACCACTCTCGGCTAATTTTTGTATTTTCAGTAGAGATGGGGTTTTGCCATCTTGGCCAGGTTGGTCTTGAACTCATGACCTCGTGATCCACCCACCCCGGTCTCCCAAAGTGCTGGGATTATAGGCGGGATTATAGGCGTGAGCCACCGCGCCTGGCCCAGGGCTAGTGCTCTTAACCAACCACCACACTCTTTGCCTCTCGTGAATATTTATATATAGATAAATAAGTATCAATTTCCTGCTGTGTACCAGGCCCTGTGCTCTGCGGCATAACAGGAACCGCAGAAGTGTGTGAGGCTGGTCTCAGCCTGAGAGAAATAAGTTATCTGTGTGAGCCTTAACCGTGAACAGATGCGCCATGACCTTGAAGCCCACCAACTAGTCTGAGTCTGGGCTCCGTTTCTTACTGTGTGACTTTGGTTGAGTCACTCAACTCCTCTGAGCCTTAGTTTTTTTCTCTGAATAGTAGGGGTTAATAGCACTCACATCCCAGAATGCTTAGCGGAGGCCCTCAGGGAATGCTGGGCCCCACGCCTTCTCTTGAAATGCAACAGCCAGTGCAAGGTGTTGGTGTGACAAGTGTTGTGAGGCCAGGTGAGTAGGGGTGGTCAGTGCCCACAGAGCACGACTGACTCAGAGATCTAGAACTTCAGGAGGAGAGACCCCAGGGTCTAAGGCCATCAGGGAAAGCTGGAGGAAGATACCTCTCAGCTTGGCCTTGAAGGTTGAGCAGGATTAGAATAAACAGAGAGAAAGAGGCAGGCATTCTCTGGCTAGAGCAGAGCATGCCTAAAGGGCAGATGCCTGGCACACGTGCTGCTATTCTTCTCTCCAACCTGGGGCAGACATCACTAATGGATTCCAGCATACTTCCTCACCAAGTTGGGACATGTCCTCAGAAGCCTGCTTAGCTTCTTAGCCACTAGCAAGAAGGCAGTCTTGGTATTTAGGGAGATGCCTTTTGCTGAAAGGTAGTCATTCTCAAAGGGCAGGCTGGGGCCCTCCAGGAAAGGGCCTTGAACTTTGGCCTGGGAACTGAATCTCCGTTTCCTCATCTGTACGTATGTGTGGTTCTCACACTGTGGTGTGCTCTGGAGTCACCGGGAGGAGGTTATTAATATATAATTCCTAGTCCCCATACCCAGAACTTGAATCAGAATCTCCAGGGGTGGTGCCCAGACCCTGTTTTTAAACATGCACATGAGGGATCATGATCTTGCCAAAGTTTGAATATCACCATCTTAAGCCATTTCTTGACAGTTTCTACAGGAGAGAGTCTGGAACGCTGTCCTTCCAAGGCAAGGCCTCAGGCTCACTCAGATCAGGCCTGGCCACTCCTCTTTGGAGGGCGGCTGAGGCCCACCTGCCTTGGGCATCCCAATCCTGATTCCCCCACTACACCCTTCCCAGTTCTATTCCCCCCACCACACTTGCTCCAATAAATTTATTTATATACAGATAAATTCGCACATATTCACGTGTATGCATCTGATTCCCCAGCTCAGTTGGCCTCAGCTCCTATTCTGGGACAGATACTTCTGCCTGGGAGTCCGGCAGGCCTGGACCAGCTCTCTCTTGTCTCAGCTTCCTCCTTTGGGTGCCCAAGGTTCTCATTGGCACCCTCCCCTGTCCCATCCACTTTTAGCTGGTCACTTCCTTTCTTGGGTTTGAGTGGCTGAGCTGGCAGAGACATCAGAGGCAGCCCCCAGCCTGGTGGTGGCCACCCTTCCGTGTAGCTTCCACACAGCAGTCTTTGAGTCCTTTGCCACTCACATCCTGCCCCCTCCTGCCAGTCAGCTTCAGTACAAAACCCACCCTTGTCAAGAGGAGATGAAGCCCAGATGGGAAAAACATCCTGGTCTAGCACCATATATTACTGGTACTGGGCCTTGTGCGAGCCCTGCCCCTCTGTGAGCCACAGTTTCCTCATTGGTTACATGGGTGTGGTCATAATGCCTCCTACCTAGGGTTGCTGGGAAGATTAAATAGCTTAACAGGAGTAAAGCATTTAGGGCAGTAACTGGCGCTCAGCACCTGGTGGTTGCTCCATAAACGGTAATCATGTGACGAGGAGGGGGAGGGGAAAAGAGCAGTAACCAGACTAGTACTGGCTGTGCTGCCATTCCAAGTACAACCAGACCCCTTTCCTCACCTTCCTGACATCGCTGCAAGGTGGACAAGCAGCTGTCTTACAGTGGGAGGCGCAGGCTAGCGAGAGATGTTTTGTCCTCAGCCACACAGCAAATGGTGGCACTGGGCAAGGCCTCACCCTTGTCCAGTCCTCTGTGGCTCTAGCCCAGGCTCTGCCACCTCATGCTGATGAGGGGTCAGGGGTTGGGGGCTGGCAGAGGGACAGTGGCGGGCTCCCCCATGGCTTCTATCTTCCTGGCTTTGGCCTGGCTCTTCAAGGAGGGTCCCCTGGTGCTGATGGGCCACTATTCCCAGGCAATGCCAGGCAAGAGGTGAAGAGGGGAGGGATGAAGTGTTCAGGCTGTGGAGTCAGACAGACCCAGGTTCAAGTCTCAGCTCTGCCTCCTCCTCCCTCGCTCTGGGACCTTGGCCAGTTGCTTCTTTCTCTGAGCTTCAGTTTTCTCTTATAAATGGAACACGGAGTCCCCCTGGAGTTGTCCCAAGAGTTCCAGGGAGAGCAGTACACAGAAAGCTCTGTGCGGCAGCCTCGGGCTGGTCATTTGTGCTGCTATGTGGATAAGCTGAGGCTGCCCAGAGCCCAGGCTGCCTGCCACAGGGTGACACTCTGTCTCGACATTGTCCCCTCTCCATGTCCCTGTTATCCTGCCCTCTTGTGTGCTGAGCAATTTCTACTGCGAGTAGGAATGTCAGAACAGACAGACCTCAGAGATGGTCTGCTGGGCCATGGTGATCTCACAGATGGGCAGGCTGAGTCCAGAAAGGGAGAGGCCCCCCCGACTGTTCTCCAGCTGGCCGTCCACTGGTCTGGCACCCTGTGCTGAGTTGAGTGGTCTCATGGTGCCCCCTGCCGCCACACCCCTGCCTTCTTGGCTGCTCCCCAAATTGCCTGTAGAGCAGACCCACAGGCCTTTTTCCTGGGGAGTCAAGGAAGCCTGGGGAGTCAAGGATGCCCAGAGAGTCATTGTGTTTGGGTCCAGGATGCTGCCATTGAATTCTATTCCAGCCTGTCTGGCTCAGCACAGGGGGTCATGGGCTTTATTTTTGATAGTGAGGAGACCACAGACCACAGGCTGCAGCCCTTCCCTGGCCCTGCTTCCTTCCTCTCCTGCAGGGGACTGGCCTGGCAGAGGCGGTCCACAGAGGGTGCCAGCCTTGTTTCATTAAGCTCCCACCTAGGCCAGAGATCAGACAAGGGGACCTCAAAAATGCCTTGCAGCTCCAAGACATGATAATACCTTCAAGCTTCCTATTTTTAAAAAGCCTAAAGAATTATTTCCAATGTGTAAACAAGTATAGAGTTTAGATCCAACTGTTTCCATGTGGTTCCATGGGGCCTGCCAGGCTGGGCTGGATCAGAGAGGGCAGCCTTGGATGGCCAAGGAGCCCCGTAAGTCTGACCAGGACCAATAGGGGAAACCAGCTGAGCCCTGCTCACAGAAAAGTCCTTAGTTACCGGTGGGCTCTGGACCCACAATTCTCTGCTACTTGCCAGTTCAGAGAGCCCATGCCAGTTACCAAACTGCCCTGGGCATCGGTTTCCTCAGCTGCACACTGAGGGGGAGTATCAGCAACTGGCTCGTAGAATCCTTGCCAAGATTAAATGAGATAAAGTATGTTAAAGCACGTTGGCCTGGCACCTGGCATGTAGTGAACACTACGTAAATAATGGCAAAACCCGCACTAGGTAAGAGTATTTGCTCACTGCTGTGTGCCGGGCGCTGTGCTGGGCACATCCCCTGTGTTAACTTCCATAATCCTCACCACAGCCCTTTGAGGGAGGTCCACTTATTACCCGCATTTTACAAATAAGGAAACTGAGGCACAGAGAAGGGATGTAACTGAGCTAAGGTCAATTAGCTAATAAATAATTGAGCTAAGGTTCAAATCCAGGCAATTAAAAACCTACACTTTTAATCATTACTATAATGACAGTTATAATTACAGTAAGAATTATAATTATTGTCCCGAGAGGTGGTAAGCAAGCTTCTAGTCCCTGGAGGGGGGCTAGAGGAGGCTGGGCAGGCCCCAGGGATTCTGCCCGGAGTGAGGGAAGGGCTGCGCACTCCTGGACTCGCCTCCATTTGCTTTTCAGCCGGACAGGGCGGCAGAGTGAGAGAGTGGAGAGAAGATGGAAAGGAGAATCCCTCTGGGGAGCTTTTGCAGGCTGGGCCCTGGGCAGGCCTTACTGCAACTGTGGGAGGCAGCACCCTGGGGGGCCACTCTGGCCCCCTCCAAGGCCAGAGCCCAAAACCTCCCTGAGCTATGGGGAGTCCCTAGGGCTGGGAACCAGAACCTAATTTTCCACCTCAGTGTCTCCTTGGCTCACAGGCTCTTCTTGGTGCTGGGGTTTCCCCAGCAGCCCAGGGAGCTGACTCCCAGGGCCAGAGCTGCCCAGCCCCTCTGTCAGGAGGCTTGGCTTGGGTCAGTCCCTGCTGAAGACACTCTCCTCACCGCAGTGGAAGGAAGAGCCCATTTCCCAGCAGCACAGAGGCTGGGGGTGGTGGCTGGGTGGGAGTGGTCCCAGGCCCATTGTGTGGGGCCGATAAAGTACGGAAGCTGAGGTTAGAATGGGAGGAAGCCTAGGGCCCCAGGGCTCTTTCCCACGAGTGGGGGCCTTGGGCACTGCCTCTCCAGGCCATTGTGAATGCAGCCTGTGTGTGCTCTGGGGTGACAGGGGTATAACACTCACTGAGCAATGAGCACTGGTTACTGAGGGTGGCGTGGGTGCCAGGACTGGGCCTTAGGGCCCAGACTTTATCCTGGTGAACCTTCTGTCAGCCCTGTGAGGTGGCTGTCGCTATACCTAAGCCATAGCTAAAAAACCGGAAGCTGAGAGGCTAGGAAACTGATCCAAAGTTGGTGAAAGCAGGATTAATATCCAGGTCTGGCTCCAAACCCTTGCTTTGAAATCACACCATATGGTGTGTGCCTCTGTGTGCACGTACACACATGTGTGTTTACAACTCTGGTGGGGCAGCATTCTCAGGAAGGAGGCAGCACTTCCTGAGTCTTTCACTGGAAACATTAGAATGTGTTCTGACCTTGCATTTTTGAGTAGCAGCATCCTCTGGTGGAGAAACACAGGCCTTGAATTGAGGCAGATTCCAGCTCTGTCACTTAAATGCTGGGTCCCCTTGGGCAAATGACTTAAATTCTCTGATCTCCTGTTTACTGTTTATAGATTTATTGTGAGGTTTAATGAGATTGTTCTGAATTATGCCCTATCCAGGGTCTGGCCTATAGTACGAGCTAATGAAGGTGTAATTCATCCATCCATCCACTCATCTACTCTTCCATCCTTCCACTCATCCACCCACCCATACATTCATCCACCCACCCACTCATCCACCCACCCACCCATCCATCCATCCATCCACCCACCTACCCACTCATCCACCCACCCATCCATCCATCCATCCATCCACCCACGTACCCACTCATCCACCCACCCATCCGTCCATCCATCCGTCCATCCATCCATCTGTCCATCCATCCATCCGCCCATCCATCCAGCCATCCATCCATCCATCCATCCATCCATCCATCTGTCCATTCTTGGGTGGGTGCTCCACTGAGGCCAGTGGCTTCTCCTGCTGGCTCTATCTGAAATAAGTGCATTCTTCTCTCCTCTCCTTTTCTCTCCTTTCTCCTCTCCTCTCCTCTCCTCTTTTCCTCTTCTTCCTCTTCGTCTCCCTCCCCTCCTCTCCCCTTCCATTCCCATCTCCCTTCTCCTCCCCTCCCCTCCGCTCTCTTCCCCTCCCCTCTCCTCCCCTCCTCTTCTCCCCTCCCCTCCTCTTCTCCCCTCCCCTTTCCTCCCCTTGCCTCCCCTCTCTTCCCCTCCCCTCCCCTCCTCTTCTCCCCTCCCCTTTCCTCCCCTCCCCTCCGCTCTCTTCCCCTCCCCTCTCCTCCCCTCCCCTCCCCTCCCCTCCCCTCCTCTTCTCCCCTCCCCTCCTCTTCTC
>CAUYLG010052131.1:0-27636 GCA_963573385.1 Cacajao melanocephalus | reverse complement strand
AAATATTGGTTGGCTGCTTGTTTGTTATTTTCATCTCTTATTCCTTCCTGTCTCCATTGTTAAGTACAATTATTGGCATAAAAGAGGTTTTTAATACCCATTTTTAGACTGCATTCTAGCGTGGGCAATAGAACAAGAATCCCGTTCTCTCTCCCTCTTTCTCTTCCTCTTTCTTTCTCTCTTACATTCTCTTTTTTTCTTTCTTTCACTCTCACTTTCTTTCCTCTCTTTTTCTTTCTTTCAAAAATAAAAAAAAAAATAAAAAATAAATTAAAAAAAAAAAAGTATAGTGTTGCTGGGTGCTGTGGTTCACCCCTGACACTTTGGGAGGCTGAGGTAGGTGGATCACCTGAGGTTAGGAGTTTGAGACCAGCCTGGCCAACATGGCAAAACCCCGTCTCTGCTAAAAATACAAAAATTAACTGGGTATAGTGTTGTGCACATGTAGTCCCAGCTACTAGGGAGGCGGAGGCAGGAGAATCACTAGAACTCAGGAGGCGGAGGTTGCAGTGGCATGAAATGGTAGCACTGCACTCCAGCCTGGTGACAGAGCAAGACTCTATCTCAAAAAAAAAAAAAAAAAAAAAAGGTGTTGTATATTTTTTAAATGTTAAAAGATTAGATTTGAATGTTCTCTCTGGAAAGAATGATAAATCTGTTAGGTGAGAACATGTTGGTTAGCTTGGATATAATCATTCCACAGTATATACATATATTAGATCAGTACCTTGTTCTCCATAAATATGTACAGTTATTCATCAATTAAAAATGAAAAATGCTTTTGCTAATAGGTTTTAGTATCCTGAAAAATACGAGAGCGTCTACAAAGGATAAAAATCCTTTGCTTTTCTAAAGTAAAATGTTGCCGAGGACCTCGTAGCTGTTTGGAGTAGTTGTCCCAGGAACAGCAATGCGCTTGTGCAGATTCAGCCCCCACCACCTGTGCTCCCTGGAGACCCGTGCTGGGTGCTTCTCAAACAGATGGCCGCCTGCAGCTGAGCAAAGCCAGCTGCCCATCCAGGGTGGAGCCTGTGACCCTGTCCTCATTAAGCTTTGACCAGGTCCACTAGCTTACTATGGGCAAGAACATTAGAAGACCAGCAAGGTTAGGAGGTGTTAGAGACATAAGCTCTTTAAAAAATGTTTTCTTCAAAACACTTAAAAGGTTTATCTAGATAGAAGTGAGAAAAGACAGATATAAACACCAAACATACATATTTATGTATCTATAAATATGTGTCCCTGGATTTTATTTATTTATTTTTGAGTTGGAGTGTTGGTCTGTCTCCCAGACTGGAGTACAGCGGCATGATCCCAGCTCACTGCAACCTCTACCTCCCAGATTCAAGCGAATCTTGTGCTTCAGCCTCCGGAGTAGCTGAGCTGGGGTTTCAGGAGCACACCACCACTCCCTGCTAATTTTTGTATTTTTAGTACGGGTTTCACTGTGTTGGCCAGGCTGGTCTCCAACTCCTGACCTCAGGCAATCCACCTACCTCGGCCTCCCAAAGTGCTGGTATTACAGGCGTGAGCCCTCACACCCAGCCTCTGTTCCCTGGGTTTTATAGTCCTGGGTTCATTTCCATATTCATCTGTGTGACCCAATCAGGGCCCTGTATTCTCCTTCCTGAGGACTTTTGGGAGAAAAGTAAATAGAGTGGTATAATAGCTTGTGCTAAGTCCCTTAAAAAAGAAAAAAAAAGAAAGGTAAATAGAGACTCACATGGTGGTTATGATTATACTCTCCCTTTTTCATTCTCACGATTTTTCTTTCACTTCTCTTCTTCCTGTTTTGTTCACCTTCTCATCTTTGAAATGTGGTTGGCTAACAGCCCGTCATGCTTCATGGGAATTTTCTGTGGCTCACAGCCCCCCACCTCCACCCCTACTCCCTGCCTTCCTTCATGTCAGTGAAAGGGCAGCCTGTGTTTTCATAAGTGGAACCAAGGCTTCATATGCACAGACTCCAGTGGCGCTGGCTAGGATATGAATAACACCAGACCATGTTAATGCCTGCAGATGAATTCTTTGTAGATAGGGGTAAGGTCTATCCGAAAAGGTAAAAGTGCAGAAATGGCATTAAAAATGAATATAGACAGATTTTGTTCAAATAACTAAACTCTAAAATTTTTTATGATTCTCTTAAATTAGTTTTTGTCCTTTTTATTAATGAGAATTATAGTAGCATTTTACTATGAGTGAAATTTTTCTTTACTTTTGTTATCTTTTTTCTTATTTGTTTTTGCTTCTGTTATCTTAATAGTTAACCGCTTCTTTTTTTTTTTTTTTTGAGATGGAGTCTCCTGTCATACAGGCTGGAGTGTAGTGGTGTGATCTCACTGCACACCTCCACCTCCCAGGTTCAAGTGATTCTCCTTCCTGAGCCTCCTGAGTAGCTGGGATTATAGGTGTGTTCCACCACACTGGGCTAATTTTTGTATTTTTAGTAGAGATGGGGTTTCATCATGTTGGCCAGGCTGGTCTTGGTCTCAAACTCCTGGCCTCAGATGATCCACCTGCCTCGTTCTCCCAAAGTGCTAGGATTACAAGCATGAGCCACTGCACCTGGCCATTTAACAGATGTCTAACATGTAAGACAATTAAATAAGAAAGACTTAATGGAACTTTTAAAAATCGAAAGGACACTTTTACTATTAAAATATAAACAGCCTATAAACCTAATTATTCTGTAACTAGCTTGCCACGACTTCCACATAATCTCAGCTCACTGCAACCTCCACCTCCCAGGTTCAAGCAATTCTCCTGCCTCAGCCTCCTAAGTAGCCAGTATTACAGGCATGTGCTACCGCAACTGGCTGATTTTTGTATTTTTAGTAGAGACGGGGTTTCACCATGTTGGCCAGGCTGGTCTTGAACTCCTGACCTCAGGAGATCCGCCCATCTTGGCCTCTCAAAGTGCTGAGATTACAGGTGTGAGTCACCTGGCTTGGCCAATTATATTGATTTTTATGGTTACCTTTTCCTAAATTGAATCTTTTCTCAATTAAAAAAATAAATAAATACAGTTCTTATACCATCAGGGTTTAATTCCATTGTTTTAAAAAATATAGTGCACAGCAACATAAAAAAGGTAAATAATGTATTTCATGGCCATTGAGACAACTAACAAAATGGCTTAACAGTATTTTGGAAGGAAATGACTGTATTCTCACAGTTTTGTATCTCAGGTTCAGAATTAAATGTAGAATAATATTTTTCTAGAATCCGTAGGGAATTTGGTCCTGTGATTGAGTCAGGGTGTTTTGATTGTCTTTGAATTATTTTATGCCTTAAATATGCAGGGTTAATAAAAACTTTCCCACCTTGTTTGCCCCAAATTGATCTTGGTTTCCATGCTTCTGTTTGTCTTTTGGGATTTTAATTTGCTCTTCCGTTTCTCTAGGGGACACCTGTATTCGTGCATGCGGGCCCGTTTGCTAACATTGCTCACGGCAACTCTTCAGTGTTGGCTGATAAAATTGCCCTGAAACTGGTTGGTGAAGAAGGCTTTGTAGGTAAGATATTTCTTTTAAATTTAGTTGTTGTTGGATATTGAAGAAATCTTAAAGATGCTGACTGGATTGGAGTGATATCTATACTGACATGAAATCTGTTCTTTCAGGCCCCCTCTTTCACAGATGGTCTCAGTAATGGAAAAGCACTAAGGTCTGGTCTGTACTCATGAAATTCTGCTTGTGCTTGAGTCGTAGATTCTGGTATCGAGCACATATGGGTTTGAGTATAAACTCTGACTCTTGCAAACTGAGTGACGTTGAACACATTTAAATTACTACTGAGCTTTGGTTTTCTGGTGTGTAATATTGTGATAAAAATATTGTATCAAACCCTTTAGGCTTTTTCTGAAAACTAAATGAGATATTTTAGTCATTCAGCAAATGTTTTTTGAGAACCTACCAGTTAGAAGGCATGCTCCTCAGAGCTAGGGATCCAGTGGTGAGCAAAACAGATAGGCACAGTGGCATGTGCCTGTAATCACAGCTACTCAGGAAGCTGAGGCAGGAGGATTGCTCAAGCACAGGAGTTCATGTCCAGCCTGGGCAGCATAGCAAGATCCTGCCTCTGTGAAAAAATAAAAATTAGAACAACCAGCCTTAGTCCCTGCACTTGTAGAGCATACTGTCTAATGGTAATTTAATAAGAGAAAGTGCTCATTGACTGTCAGCCATTACTACCCTTACTACGTAGTACTGATAACTTGAAGTCCTGGGTTTATTTCCATATACAGGTTCTCCTTGTTTTTTTGCGAGCTAATATAGGAGAGATACCCAACCAGCAGACTCAGAACGTTCATCGGTAGGACTGTACAACTTTTGCTACTGTCAAGCTCTTTGTAGAACCTGTTCTTCTTTGGCTTTCCTTGCATATTCCAGCTAGAAAGAAGGGACAACTCTCTTAGATACTTAGTCAGTGCCAACCCCAGTCCCACCCATGATATTAAGGCAGCAAGGAAACAAAGAGAAAACCAAAACACAGGCATTCATGGAGGAGTCCCTTAATCTCAGATTTCCCATGCTAACAGATAACTCCCATTAACCATATGAATGCTGATAATCGGGGATAGCAATCTCTTCTTTCACTCTTATCATCAGCCTCAGATCAAACCCAAAAGAGTTATTCTATTAGAAAAGAGTGTGCTGGACAAAAGAACTTAGCACTGCATTTTAGGCTTAGACATCACAAAGTTCATTCAGGGTTATTGAGACTCTTAAGAATTCCTTGTGGACAGGCAGTCAGGATCAGATGAGACTGGATAGAGTTCCATTCCTCCACGATCTGTATTCTGCAGCTCTCATGTACTTTGCTGCTTTGATAGCAAATCCACCAAAAGAGTGGCTGGATGGGCTGTCTAAGTGGATGTGCTCAGTTGATCGCTGCCTAATTGTAGAATTAATGGACGAGGAGACCGGGTGAGGGTGGGCATCAGAAAGTTGGGTGCTTAAGTGAGGTGGTGGTTCTGATGCATCAGCTCTGCAAATAAAGTCGCTTTTAGAAGGAAGCACTCTATTTTATGCTGACAGAGATCTCTGCCTGTACCAGTTCTTACTTTGTCAAACACATATTTATAAAGTACATGTTATCATGGCAGAATATTTTTAGAGAGATAAACTGATGATGTATGCAAAACCAATGGGTTGTCTGTGTGACCTTGAAGAAGCCATTGGCCTCTCTGGGTATGTCCCTTGTAGATAATCTCATCCGAAAAATGAGAAGTTGGACCCGATGAGGAGTTGGATATGGATAGCCATGGACTCAGAGGTAGGAACTGTGGAACAGGAGCCCTGACTGGTGGTGTGTTTTCATTTCTCTAGGGCTCAATTTTTTATTTAATAAACAGAGAATACCTGTGTGACTTGCAGTATTTTAATGAGTAGGATCAAGTGAGAAAGTGCTTCATAAAACTTGAACTATACACAGGTCAGCACTTGTGCTAATTCTTTCTATGATCCTGTCTAGTCTAAGATGCTGTAAGTGGGCCAATTTTTCATGAGGATGGAATCTGTCCATTGCCAGATGGTTGGAAGGGCAAGCCCTAGAGTCAGAGGTTTTACCTCAACTGCTTGCAAGTCACAGATAACATTGGGCATATTAACCCTTCTCTTTCTTGGCTTCCTTACCTGTAAAATAGGGCTTTGGATAGGGCTTCCCTCTCGAAAGGACTTGGTAGGTTTGAAAAGTACCAGTGAGATCATGCAGGTCAGGTGGAGTCCTGGCACCTGAGGCTTGGTAAGACTCAATTCTTCTTAGCCACCGCTGGTTGTCGTTGTTGCCCTAACTATTGATACATTACTGATAGAGGTCACGTATTCTTTTTTCTCTGGATCTTTTGTTTTTTTGGATGATTTTGTTTATAGTTGTCATAAAATACACATAACATAAAAGTTACCGTCTTCACAATTTTTGAGTGTACATTCAGTAGTGAGGTACACCCACATTGTTGTGCAGCTGAGCTCTAGAACCAAAGTCCTGTGCCCATTAAATATTCCTCATTCCCCTGCCCACAGCCTCTGGTAGCACCCTTCTACTTCCTGTCTGAATGAAGTTGATTGCTGAATACCCCATGTGAGTGGAATCATGCAGTATTTGTCCTTCTGTGACTGACTCATTTCACTTAGCATAATGTCTTCAAGGTTCATCCATGTTGTAGTGAGTGTCAGAATTCTCTTCCTTTTAAGGCTGAATAATATTCCATCATGTGGATAGACCATACTTTGTTTATCCACTCATCCTTCGTTGGACATTTGACTTGTTTCCACTTTTGGCTCTTGTGAATAATGTTGCTATGAACATAGATGTATAGATATATTTAAATGTCTAAAAACAGTGCTCTATTATGTCTAAATATGTGATGGCAATGACTTATATATTCACAAATATGTACCATGGAACTCTAGCCCTGTAATGTTGAACTCTCACGAAGTTGGTGTGTCCATGCTGCGACTCCACTGGAATGCTGGTGGCAGAGCCAGAATATGGGACAGTGAGAACGGGGTGTGGTCAGTAGACAGTTCTTTGCCCATTGCTTGGTCAGGCCTGCACTGTGGGTCTGGTTCATTCCTTGCCCTTGGATGAAGTTTGTAATCGTTACAAACTTATATACTTTTATAAGTTTATAAAATGATATAAATTGAGGTTAATATCTAGTCCCTCTAACATATGCATTTTTTAATTGGTATGGTCACTTTCAATCATAAGAACAGACCCTAAAATTAAAAATGTATATCCAGTTTTCTATCAAAACCAAAAACTCCAAATGTCACTCAGACCTGAGCTTCTCTCCTCCCCTATCTGGGCCTCCTCTGGCTGACAGTGGGAAGGGGAAGGTAGCTGATTGCTTTCTGTCACCCTGGTCTTGCATTTAGGCTGACCCTGGCCCCTGTTAGGTTGAAGCTTTGGCGTGAGATGGTGCCCATGTGGCCTTTGCCACCAAGGTCCTCACACTTTTGGCAGAAGCCCTCTGAGCAGTACCTCATTTAGACTTTCCTACCTCTGGTTCCACACCTGGTCTCAGGTACCACAGACCTCTGACCTCTAGCTGGGGACATACCTTGAGCCACTTGTGGCTTAAGAAAAGGGGGAAGTGGGGAGGCCAAGGAGGGTGGATCACCTGAGGTCAGGAGTTCAAGACCAGCCTGACCAACATGATGAAACCCCGTCTCTACTAAAAATACAAAAAAAATTAGCTGGGCGTGGTGACAGGCACCTGTAGTCCCAGCTACTCAGGAGGCTGAGGCAGGAGAATTGCTTGAATCTAGGAGGTGAAAGTTGTAGTGAGCTGAGATCATGCCATTGCACTCCAGCCTGAGCAACAGAGAGAGACTCTGTCTCTCACAAAAGATAAAAATAAGAAAAGGGGGAGGCAGGTTCACATCCTCTTCACTGGGTGCTGGGAGGGGAGGTGGATGTGGCACACTGATAACTTTCTTTGAAGAAATTCTTCCCTGAGTTCTAGCCTGTCAACCCTTTTGAAGCCTCGATGGGCAAAGGCATGCAAAATCTGCTTCAAACTGCTTTACAGACCCTGCCAGGTCAGCCAGTACCATCCTTTAGCACGTGAGCAAATTGACACCGATTCTAGGCCCGAAACAAAAGTGAGACAAAAAGAGCTTCATGTCAACATCCTTCTACAGAAGTTAAATACAGTCAGCTCATCTGAGATGTATCTGAAGTCTGAGCAGGAATTCATGCTCTTCAAAAAGTTGTTTATGGTAGACTACCTTTATGACCTCATAAGAGGGAAAGATCTCTTAAAATATGAAAAGCAAAAACCGAAGAGAAAAATATTGATAATTTGGGGCACATTGAAAAGTAAACTGTATGTGATCAAAGATACAAGTTTACAAAACAAGTGACAGATTGGAAGGAAATGTTTGCAAAGATAATTGACAAATGATTAGCATTGAGAATATATAAAACACTAAAGCCTGATGAGAGAAGACAAATAATCTAATAGAAAAATAGGCAGAGGATTTGAAAAGTTGATTCGCAGCAAACGAGCAATCCGGTGGAATTTCTAGGTAGAACTGAAAATGAACAAATGATCAAGCAGTTTCACTTCTATGTATACTCTGGAAAAGAAGTAATTTGAAAATATATTTTAGTCCTTTGAAATAATTGACTGTAGTGCCCATTTATTGAGCATGTATTGAGCTTCTGCTCTATGTCAAGTACTATCTGCTAGAAGCTGGGAATCAAAGATGAATAAGACAGGTTTCTTGCCCTGCAGTAGTGTATGATGTGACATGAGAGACAAGAACTTCAATGGTAGTTGAAGTTGATTCAACAATGCACTTGATTAAGTACTATATTAACTAATGTTCTTAACTAAGAACTTTAAGGGATAATGAGCATCTCTTAGAATTGTTTCCATATTACTAATTTTGCTGATGTAGTCTAATTTTTGTTCTAACAAAAAGCACACGCAAATAGGGAATTATTTTGTCTATTCTGAATAATTAGTCTAAGATAATGGAATCAATAGTCCATTTAGACTTAAAACAGAGTGACATTTATTTAAATAATTGCATGAATTTGCAAAACATTTCATGAGGATTTTTCAATAAGTGCTGTGATCACCGTTGTGGCTGTTTCTTCCATTAGTCAGCAGTCCTCGTGGGAGTCCACCTCAGTTTCATTTACGTGCTGTAAAGGCACACAGATATTTGGCATCAAATTCTACTCATGTGTTACATTTAAAGAATAAAGCAAAAGGAAAGAAAGAAAGAAAGGAAAAGGCAGTATTGAGTTCCTGGATTTAAAAAACATTATGACCTCATCTTTAAACTGTTTGTAGGAATTTCAAACTTACCCATGAACTTCAGATTTTTAAATTTGTTTTCTGCTCTCTGAGTTGGTTTTGATTCTAGTTTTTAGATAAAGGTCTTGTCTTTGCAGGGGAGTGCAGACAGAATACAGTTGTGTATGCTTATAGGCAGGTGTCGTTAACTGAGGGTTACCAGCCACTGGGGCACCCATGGACAGACTTAGATATACAACCCCCTCCCATAATTAAAGATAGATTCGTGCATGTGGCTATATATACCTATATACCTCTTTTTTTTTTTTTGAGATGGAATCTCAGTCTGTTGCCCAAGCTGGAGTACAGTGGCATGATCTCGGCTCTCTGCAACCTCTGCTTCCCAGGTTCAAGGAATTCTCCTACTTCAGCCCCCTGAGTAGCTGGTATTACAGGCAAATGCTGCACACCACCACATCTGGCTAATTTTTATATTTTTAGTAGAGACAGGGTTTCATCATGTTGGCCAGGCTGGTCTTGAACTCCTGACGTCAGGTGTTCCACCCGCCTAGGCCTCCTAAAGTGCTGGGAATATGGGTGTGAGCTACTGCACCTGGCCACCTTTTTTTTTAACCTGGAGAAACTTACACAATTCTTGGATTCTCACAGGGGACCGTGACATAAGACAGGTAAAGAACTGTGGGTGCACATCTCAAAGCCTAGTGGATACTGTTTAACCTTCTTCACTCTACAGCAATATATGCTTTGGTAGCTTTCAATGCCCTGTACACATTTGGCATTTATTACCCTGTCCAGAGCTGCTTGTCAAGAATCTACTTAATCAATTGCAACTTTCCTGCTTGCTCTCTGTAGAGAATCACACAGACCCGTGTGTGTTCCCCAGGTGCTTCCTGGGTACATGAGCATAAACACGCATGCAACAAGGCAGAAATATAAGACAAGTGCCCAATTGAAACACAGGATGATCTTTGCCTCAGACATTTCAAGATTAGGATTTAGAGATCAGAATGAATAGACATAACAGTTCCAAGACAAACTGAATGGAATTGGGAAACAAAGCCTTGCTAATATTTTCATTAAGAACGCCCCTGTTTTCTGAACCATTCCTGAGCATTAGACCAGTGCTGAGACTATCATATACCTTCTTACTCAATCCTTAAAACCGCCTGTGGGGTCGGTGTTATTATCCTCATCTTACAGATGATGTAACGAAAGCTTAGCAAGATGACGATACGTGTTCATGATCAATCAAAAAGTAAGTGACAGAGTATGTGACCCAAGGGCTCTGTTGTGCCCTAAGTGTTTTTCTCAATGCTCTTTTCCTGGTTGCCACCCTCTCCCATTAAAAAATAATTTCAGCAGGGCACGGTGGCTCACATCTGTAATCCCAGCACTTCAGAAGACTGAGGTGGGTGGATCATCTGAGGTCAGGAGTTCGAGACTAGCCTGACCAACATGGTGAAACCCCGTCTCTGCTAAAAATACAAGAGTGGTGGGGCACACCTGTAATCCCAGCTACTTGGAAGACTGAGACAGGAGAAGCACTTGAACCTAGGAGTCAGAGGTTGCAGTAAGCTGAGATCACGTCATTGCAGTCCAGCCTGGGCAGCAAGAGTGAAACTCCATCTCAAAAAAAGAAGAGGAATTTCAGGTGACCTGCGTACGGCAGATGGTCACAGTTACAGGAAGTACCCTATAACTGTGTTGTGCCAATATATCAATATGTGCCGACAGTCGTGGGTTAGTTTGATCCTTTTTTTCTTTTCTCTCTTCTAATTTAACATTCCTTCCTCCCGAGTAGGTTGCTGATTAAAGATGACCTTATCAAGTCCCAGTCTGTCTCCTTGCTCTACCTCTCAACCTGTATTTTTGGGCAGCAGTTTATTTTTAATTTAATTTATTTTTTTATTTTTATTTTTGAGACAGAGTGTCACTCTATCTCCCAGGCTTGAGTTTAGGGGCGCAATCTCGGCTCACTGCAACCTCCGCTTCCTGGGTTCAAGCGCTTCTCCTGCCTCAGCCCCCTGAGTAGCTGGGATTACAGACATATGCTACCATGACTGACTAGTTTTTATATTTTTAGTAGAGACAGGGTTTCTCCATGTTAGCCAGGCTGGTCTCGAACTCCTGATCTCAGGCCATCAAGCCTGCCTTGGCCTCCCAAAGTGCTTGGATTACAGGTGTGAACCACTGCGCCTGGCCTGGGGGACAGTTTTAAATCAGTCTTCTTGGCCTTCAGAGGACTCTGTTGGTGGCTATACCCAGCTACTGGCTTGTTTTCTCTTTCCACTTGTATTGCCCTGAAATTCTAAATATTCCATCTTTTTGGTAGAAGAAAACCAGACCAAACTAAACATTCTCATGATTTCATCCACCCTTAAAAAAAAAAAAATCTGACGTCAAGTGATCCTACAGCTCTAAGCTTTAATTCTCCCAGACCTCGCCCTGTTTACATTATTTAAAAACACTGATCTCAGCCTGGGAGCCACTTTTGTTATTATGGTACTTCCAGGGTTTTCTTCCTTTAGTAAATGTATTCATAATTAAATCAAGGATGAGAAGCACTGGCTTATTGGAGACTCTGGCTGAAGGTCATGTGCTAGCTCAGGAAACTGCTCAGCACGGGTTGTGTTTTTCAGCCCCTGTCTTCGGGAAGGCCTGACTGAGGGAAGGTTGTTTTGTACCATCTGCAGAGCTCTCATTTCTCCTGTGTGGTTTGATGCAAAGCTCATCCTGCCCTCGCTCTCTGTTCGGCCTTTGTCCTACCTCACCTTTCTCTTTCCGTGCTTTTGTGTAAAGTAGCCCTCTTTCAAGCTTCTCCTATGTCCTTTAAAAAAAACGAAAAAGCGAAATGTTCTGCATATACACTAAACAGGAAAGTATGCAAAGTAGTATCACAAACACCCCTGTTCCCACCACTCAGCTTCATCAAAATCTTACCATGTTGCCATGTGTCCTTTGGGTTTTTTTTTGTTTTGTTTTAAAGAGATACGTTTAGCTGGGCATGGTGGTGCATGCCTATAGTCCTAGCTACTTGGGAGGCTGAGTCAGAAAGATCACTTGAGCCTAGCAGTTCAAGTCTCCTGGGCAGCAGAGCGAGACCCCTGTCTTTTTTTAAAAAAAAAGGGGGGGGGGAGAAAAAGAAATCAAATATTAGAGACACAATTGAAGTTGCTGTGGACCCTCCCTGATCCTGTTCTTTTTTCTGCTTCTCTCCTGATTTGAGTGGTTATCATTTCTGGGTATGTGTTTCTACTTTGACCACATACATACATGTGCACTAAAGATCTGTAGCAGAGCTTCTCAGACTTTCTCTTCTCATGACCATTACTGACCTAGCAACTTTTTTCGTGGTACCCCCAGCCAAGAGAAATACCTAACATGTCCATTTATTAAATGGTTAGGTCCAAACAACCTAATGAGTGTTTATGTCCTTTCAACTTAGTAGCTGCCTGAAAAAAAATAATACGTATGAATTCAAAGGAAAAAATGGTATCATTTCATTTTTAAATTACCACCAGTCATTATGAATGAGATGTGTGTCCTTGTCAGGCACCAGAGAACTTCCTTTTTATTTTTATTTTTGTGACATCTTTTGTGTATAATTATAAATTACAAACTTGTTTTATTATGGTTTTTCTAATTTATTTTTAAAAATGTATTTTCAGTCAACTTATTTGCTTTTGTTTATTACCGGCAGTTTGCTCTGACAGAATAAATTACAAACTATTGTTTTGCTTAATCCTTTTAACCGCCATGTCAGGCACACAGGTTGGAGGATAGCTCCCATTTTACGGACGAAGAGTGGAAACACTGTACCCATATTTACTGTAAGACTGAGCTGGGATTTAAGCCTTGGGCTTCCATAGTCACAACTGCTTTTTTCCATAACTTTGTAATACATCATTTTAAAGTAATCTGATTTCACAGTGTTCTACAGTATAAGGGTAACATCTACAGCATCTCTTCTTGGCAGGTTAGCTCTGGCACATTTTAAGCCAGTTATACCTTTAACTTGATTTCCCAGCTATGCTTGAGGGTCCCAGGAGCCACAGTTGCAGCCCAATTGATCTGAAAGGGAAGAGGATAGTCAGGCATGTTTTCAAGTTGAACCTAGGCCTGGCACATCCTTGCCAATTGCTCAGATGCCAAGTGGGGGGCAACTAAGTGAAGGGAGTAGCAGGAAGACCCACTTGGGGTGAACACTGATGAAAAACACAGCAGTCTCAGACCCACTGTTTTCAGCGTTAAAATCCCCAGATGCCCAGTTGCTGGTCTACTCTCTACCGTACCATTACCAGCAGGACAAAGGGCAATACTTCTGGAGACCAGAATATGCAAGGAAGAAATTAAGCTGCCTACCTGTCTGGGTCCTACAAAGCCAAACAGTGCTAATTTCATCCATGCCAAAGAAGATTGTTTATTCCTTCTTGATTTGGATTTTCAGGAAGAATGCTTATCATCAGAGAAACCAGGTAATTCTGTCCTGAAGCCCAGGGGAAGAAATGGTGGGCATTTCTGGGTTATAGATGGGCACCAGACAACTTCTGACCCTTTGTAACCAGTTGACACCGGCACCTCATTTCCTGCTCCACGCTGATTTTCACATGATTTTTGCATTTTGCTGCAGTACCTGCCAAAAACTTTGCTTTGCAAATATATGATGTCAGTGAAAGAGGTGTAGAGCACTATTGTTGAAGCAGTGAACTACCTCAGATGAGCAGTATTTGCAGTGTCCAGTGGATGTCCTTTATTGCTGTGTTTCCCTAAAAATTTGAAGTATCCCACAGTGCCTCTGAGTTTGCTGCAGTGCCTCACGGCACCTCATTGCACATTAGAACCACAAATATGCAGCTTTTTTGGGTACTTTTTTGGTATTTTTTTTATGTGTTTTCAAATTTTATATATTAATAGATGTTAACTCTCTGCATTGTTCTATAATGAGGTCAGTGCACTTTTTCTGTAAATGGCAAGATCATAAGTAGTTTGGGTCACAGAGTCTCTGTCCCAGGTACTCAATTTAGAAAGCAGCCATCGGTGAAAATGAATTCATAAACGAGTCCATGTTTAGGGATGAAACTGGCTGTGTTCCAACATATGTTATCAGTGGTTCCTAACATTTGAATTTCATGTAATTTTCACATGGGTTGAAATAATACTCTTTTGATATTGTTAGTAACATTTTGAAAGGTGGCCAGGCACAGTGGCTCATGCCTGTAATCCTACCACTTTTGGAGGCCAAGATGCGAGGATCGCTTGAGCCCAGGAGTTCAAGAGCAGCCTGGGCAACATAGCAAGATCCCATCTCTATAAAAGAAATTTTATAAATTAGCCATGTATGGTAGCACGTGCCTGTAGTCCCAGCTACTCTGGAGGCTGAAGTGGGAGGATTATTTGAGTCCAAAAGTTTAAGGCTGCAGCAAGCTATGATCACACCTAGCTACTTGGTAAGGTAGTATGGATAACAGAGTGAAACTCTATCAAGAAAGAGAGAAAGACAGAGAGAGAGAGAGAAAAAAAACGGGAGGGAAGGGAGGGAAGGGAAGGAAGGAAAAGAAGGAAAGGGGATATTTTTTTTAAAGGATAAATATTTGTTAAAAATAAGAAACAGAAAGCTTTTTAAAAGGATAAATAATTTTTTAAAATTTTATAATTTAACATGTTAAAATAAAAGGATGCAGGCCACATACAAAACTCGATTTGTCCTGCTAGCCATACTAGCCAACTCCTGCTCTATAATTTGATATTTTTGTGCAACGTGACAGTTTTGCATTTGTCTATGCCACTGTGATCCAAGAAGCCTCATTTTGCCTGCAGTGTCGTATTCCTCTGTGTGCATATAGCATGTGCATTTGCGTGTTCTTTATCAAGGGGCTTTCAGATTGCTTCCAGTGTTCTGCTCTTACAAGTGATGCTACAGAAAACGTTCTTGTCCATGTCTCTGAGATTTACTGCAAAAGGTCTTCTAGGGACTGTATATAGGAGTGAGATTTAGGGGGGTAAAAGTGCACTTAGCAACAACTTAATAGATAAAGCCAAGTTGTTCTGCAACATTATGCCAAATTATACCACTACCAGTTGTGTGAGATCTGACCTCTCCACATTTGTCCCAACACCACTTTTTTTTTTTTTTTTTGAGACAGTCTCGGTCTGTTGCCCAGGCTGGAGTGCAGTGGCACGATCTTTGCTCACTGCGAATTCCACCTTCCAGGTTTAAGTGATTCTCCTGCCTCTGCCTCCATAGTAGCTGAGATTACAGGCGCACGCCATCATCCCCGGCTAAGTTTTGTATTTTCAGTCGAGATGGGGTTTCACCATGCTGGCCAGGTTGGTGTCGAACTCCTGACCTCAGGTGACCTGCCCACCTTGGCCGCCCAAAGTGCTGGGATTACAGGTGTGAGCCACCATGCCTGACTCAACACTTCTATTATTAGATTTTTTTTAGCTCTTTCTAATCTGATGGTGGTTCATTATAGTTGTGAGGTTAGGCATCTTTATGGCTGTTTCTGGGCATTTGTGAATTGTCTATTTTGTATTGTGCTATTTACCTTTTTCTTACTAATTTACAGAAATCCTTTATAGATTCTGATTATACTTTGCCATTATGAGTTACAAATATCTTCTCCCCTGTATGTCTTATCTTTTAAATATGCTTCTTGAACCTTTTCTTGTCCACTCTTTTCGTTTATGATTTCTGCTTTGGGAGGTTATAAAGATAATCATTTGTATGTCTTATAAATGTTGTCTCTTGCATTGAGGCCTTTAATCATCTTAGAATTTGTTTGTGTCTGCTGGACGGGTTGGCTCACGTCTGTAATCCCAGCACTTTGGGAGGCTGAGGCCAGGAGATTGAGATCAGCCTGACCAACATGAAGAAACCCCATCTCTACTAAAAATCCAAAAAATTAGCTGGGTGTGGTGAGACACACATGTAGTCCCAGCTACTCAGGAGGCTGAGGTAGGAGAATCACTTGAACCCAGGAGGCAGAGATTGCAGTGAGCTGAGATTGTGCCACTGCACTCCAGCCTGGGAGACAGAGTGAGATTTCATCAAAAAAAGAAAAAAGGAAAAGAAAAAGAATTTGTTTGTGTAGTGATATCTTTTTCCCTTAACTTATAAAATTTGTGAGACTTTTCTGCCCTGGTGATACGTGCATCAGTGGTGGGCAGCCCAGCCCTATGAAAAGGGCCAGCTGGTGCTTAGACCTAAGGCAGTCAGAGTGCTGTTCCCTTTGTCCCGAGCTCTACAGCATCCAAGGCTAGTGCAGGTGGGGTCAGCTGTTCTTCCAAAAGCATCATCTCTTCTTTACCTGCTCCTTCTGAGCTTCATCTGACATGGGTACGCAGTCTTCAGGAAAGTGAATGTCTCTCTTCTCTTCCTACTTCCTTAAATCAATCCTAGGAACTCTCAGGTTCAATTCCAAGCAGTTGTCATAAAAGAAGATTCCTTGGAACGTTGAAAACAAAACATAAGGTTTAATTTTCTTTTCCTTTTTTTGAGTCTCACTCTGTCACCCAGGCTAGAGTGCAGTGGCACAATCTCGGCTCACTGAAAACTCCATCTTCCAGGTTCAAGCGAAGCAATTCTCCAGCCTCAGCCTCCTGAGTAGCTGGGATTACGGGTGCCCACCACCATGCCTGGCTAACTTTGGTATTGTATTTTTTAGTAAAGACGGCGTTTCACCATGTTGGCCAGACTGGTCTCAAACTCCTGACCTCAGGTGATCTGCCCACCTCAGCCTCCCAAAGTGCTGGGATTACAGGGTGTGAGTCACTGTGCCCGGGCTAATTTTCTTTTATTTATTTTTTGTTTGTTTGTTTTTAATTTTTTGAGACAGAGTCTTGTTCTGTTGCCCAGACTAGAGTGCAGTGACGCAACCACAGTTCACTGCAACCTGTACTTCCTGGGCTCAAGCGATCCTCTCACCTCTGCCTCCCAAGTAGCTGAGATTACAGGCACACACCACTACACCCAGCTAATTGTTCAATTTTTTTGTGGAGACGAGGTCTCACTATGTTGCCCAGACTGGTCTCGAACTCCTGGGCTCAAGTGATCACCTATCTCAGCCTCCCAAAGAGCTGGGATTACAGGCATGAACCGCTGCACTCATCCAAAATGATTTCATTTTATGGTCAAATTCTACATTGTCTATTTACTTTAATAATTTTATAAGATCCTTTGGATAAAATATCTACCTGGAATACCTTCAATGTGCTTACTGGATTAGAGGCAGGTAGGTCCTGTTAGTATGGCTAATACGTTCATTAAATATGCAAGTAATGGAAAGATGTTTATGACATGAGGAAAGAGGAATCTTCACCTGTCAAGATAATAGAAATCGAAAGATTTCTGTGACCTGGCTTAGCAGAAAGAGGAGTACATGATGTTAGCAATTTTTTTAGAATTGATTTTTCAGAAGAAAAACACAAAAGAGAATTAAGAAGCTAGAAAGCCTTTTCCCCGCTTTATTCCGATAAAGTAACTGAAGACGTTTAATGAGAAGCTGGTTTCTGTCTTTCTACATGGGGCACTGGGAATAGTAAGCTGTTAGAAGTCAGTGCTAGAAGTACCTACCACTGTTAACACTGGAACCAAAAACAAGGAAGAAAAAAAAAAGCAAGATAAATAAAAATAAAGAAGTCCCCACCATCCTGAATTTTGTATATTGATGATGTTCACATTTTTTAACTTACACATATTCTTCTGTATAAGTAAAATATTTCATAAATTTAAAAATATTTTATAAAATTAGGGTCCAGGTACGGTGGCTCACACCTGTAATGCCAGCACTTTGGGAGGCTGAGATGGGCAGATCACGATGTCAAGAGATCTAGACTTCATCCTGCCAACATGGTGAAACCCAGCCTCTACTAAAAATACGAAAAAAAAAAAAATTTAGCTGGGCATGGTGGTGCACACCTGTAGTCCCACCTACTTGGGAGGCTGAGGCAGGAGACTCTCTTGAACCTGGGAGTCAGAGGTTGCAGTGAGCCGAGATTGCACCACTGCACTGCAGTTTGGCGACGGAGCGAGACTTTGTCTCAAAATAAATAAATAAATAAAATAACATAAAATAAGGAACAGAATTTCTTAATTAAAGATCACCATGCCACTAATACATTTTACAACCTGATCTTTCAACGTTCGATGGACTTAAGTTAGAATAATATTTTTTGAGTTCATTTTGATGCCAATATAATTCATGTGTCATTTTCTGCTATAATACAATGAAAAGCCAGATAATGGAGACGATTTTCATCTTAGCAGCTAGGCCTGTTAGGTTGCAGGCTCCAATTGTCTGGTTTCAAATTGCCCAGTTTCGAGTTGCCCTTTGCCATGTGCTGTCTGTGACTGTGGGTAGGTCACTTCACCTCCCCAAAATCCAGGTTTCTCCAATACCTCCAGGCTTATCTCAGGCGTGAAGTGCAGTGATGCTGGAGAAGGCAAGGACTGTGGCACAAACAGAAGAGTCAGGGGTTGGCAGCTACTATTACCACTGTAAGATGCCAAGGATCTTTACCTATAGGATAAGCCTTCCAAAATATAATTCGTTCTTTCAAGTGATGAATGCCTCTGTGAGTATACTTTTTTCAATCTTTTTTTTTTCTTTTGGTAAATGAAACTCATTGAGGAATTTGAGTTCTGACAATAGGAAACACTACTGCTTGTATGTCCTCATACAAAGATGTCTGGGACCATTATACAGAGAGGTGATTTGAGAATTCAGAGGGGTCTGATTATTTTGAAAAATCTCCTTTGAGGGTAGGCACAATGGCTCGTGCCCGTAATCCCAGCACTTTGGAAGGCAGAGGTGGGTGGATCACTTAAGACCAGCTTGGCCAACATGGCGCAACCCCGTCTCTACTAAAAATACAAAAATTAGCCAGGTATGGTGCCATGCACCTGTAATTCCAGCTATTTGGGAGGTGAAGGCAGGAGAATTGCTTGAACCAGGAAGGCAGAGGTTGCAGTGAGCCAGGATCCCACCGCTGCACTCCAGCCTGGGCAACAGAGTGAGACCCCGTCTCAGAAAAAAAAAAAAAAAAAAAAAAGAAGAAACTCTCCTTTAAGTTAAGGTAATCCTTCTAGAAAGGCTTGTTTAAAATGTTTCATTGTTACCTTGGAGATAGCAGGGCGCACTGGGAAATAGCACGTCACTAGCGCATCATACCAGTTCACTGTCTTTCCCTGTCTTGCCTCAGCCTTCAAAAGAGGAGAAGAAACTCCAGTGTGAAAATCGTCGAGAAACAATGCAGAGAATCTTCGGTAGCATTCAGCATTAAAATTAAAGACATATGGTCTTAAATTCAGCTGGCATATTTGACATCTCAAATATACTCTTGGTGCCAAAGGGGATGTTAAGCAAAATTTGAGGGATTTGACTCCTTATTTGGGAAAGATCATCACTACCAAGGGGAGAGAAACCAGAGGCAAACCTTATTGAAAAACAGAGTACCTCTGTCGATTTGTTTATGCCACTTTCACCCAGCCAAGTACAGTCTATAGTTTCATATAGTGAATTTGATCACTACTCTAAATTCATTTCCTTTAACCAAAGTGCTAGACAGTAATGCAGAACTTGGGCAACTTTTAGAAATATGTTTCCTTTACGATCAGTGTTATTACGTCAGGATATCATCTAAGGGCCCAAAGGAAGGATTTTTCATTCATAAAAGAAAAACTCTAAATTAACTTGCATTGTGATATAACCCTTAAATTCCAACTGTCATGGGGAATCCCAAGACCTATGTCTGACCTGCTGTGTGTGCTGTGTCCTAATACAGCAGTCCCCAAACTTTTTGGCACCAGGGACTGGTTTTGTGGAAGACAAAATTTCCATGGTTTTGGGATGAAACTGTTCCACCTCCAATCATCAGGCATTAGTCCTAGATCCCTTACATGCGCAGTTCACGGTAGCATTCACGCTCCTATGAGAACCTGATGCCACCACTGTTATGACAGGAGGTGGCGCTCGGGCAGGAACGCTCATTTGCCCACTGCTCACCTCCTGCTGTGCGGCCCAGTCCCTAACAGGGGCTGCGGACCAGGAGGTAGGAGGCCTCTTTTTTTTGTTTGTTTTTATGGACATGGAGTCTTGCTCTGTCGCCAAGCCTGGAGTGCAATGGCACTCTGTACAGTCTCCACCTCCCGGGTTCAAGTGATTATCCTGTCTCAGCTTTCACCATATTGGCCAGGCTGGTCTCAAACTCCTGGCCTCAAGTGATCCACCCGCCTTGGCCTCCCAAAGTGTTGAGATTAAAGGTGTGAGCCACAGCACCAGTCCCACTAATTTTTTCATACCACTCTAAATCAGTGCAACCTGCCATCATGAAAATTAAATCCGTCCTCTAGGGAAACTAGGCTTCCAGAACCCTCAGCCCACTGGAATGGCAGTGCATAGCCAAAACCAGGCAAACAAACAAACAAACAAAAAGAAGAATGCAACCAAGGAACCCACAAATCAAAGCTGCACTTACACAAAGGCTCTGCACCTTGTTGGTTATCTACGACCTCAAGTGATCCGCCCGCCTCAGCCTCCCAAAGTGCTGGAATTACAGGTGTGAGCCACTGCGCCTGGCTGGGGGCCTCTTTTCTAATATGCTTACCATGCCAAATGCATTATGAAGAAAAACAGAAACAAGGCTTTCAATTTTAAAGTCTTATTTTCTCTCAGTGAAATAGACAAAATGTTTCAAATTTGCAAAAATAATGTAGTATTGTGTATAGGATCTTCTCTAACCTGCCTTTTACATTTAATCAGGCTTCTACCAGTCATTCAGGTAGTTGCACCTAGCAGTCTGTTTATCCATTCTCTTGTCAACAGATACTTACGTTGTTTCTAACTGTTGCAGTGTTACAAACCATGCTGTGATGAGTGAACATTCTTGCTCATGTCTTTCTGTACTCTTGAGCAGGAATTTCACCTAGGAACAATTTAAATCAGATTGGTAATATCCTGCAGAAATGTAATACAACACAATTTTAGTAATTACTTTGTTAATGTTCTAATCTTTGTAAAAGATCAGGCAGTCTTCCTGTGGAAATAAGAAAATTCAAATCACCTGTAGTATCTTCATATAAATATAATCATATTTTGTTCTAATACCTTCATACCTCTCCTATATAAGGGGATTTCTCTTTAAAAGGTCAGTGATAGGCTGGGCTCGGTGGCTCATTCCTATAATCCCAGCACTTTGGGAGGCTGAGGCAGGGACATCACTTGAGATCAAGAGTTAAAGACCAGCCTGGCTAACATGGTGAAATCCCGGCTCTATTAAAAATATAAAAGTAAGCCTGATGTGGTGGTGGTCGCCTATAATCCCAGGTACTCAGGAGGCTGAGGTAGGAGAATCGCCTGAACCTGGGAGGTGGACGTTGCAGTGAGCCGTGATTGCGCCACTGCACTCCAGCCTGATGACAGAGCGAGACTCCATCTCAAAAAAAATAAAAAGTCAGTGATAATCGTACTGAGATGAGTTACTTGGGTTCCTCCTTTAGTGCTTTTATGTACAGAACAATGCACTGACTGAAGCTATATTTTATGATACGAGTCAGTTTGTGAAACAGTTTCTCCTCCGTCTGCTCCCCACATCCCCAAATCCACCATCAACCTCTGGCAGCATTCACTGTCGTAATTAGGGCTTATCTTCCATCTGCATCTCTCTCCTCATCACTTTGCACAGGTTTCTACTTGTCTCACCTTTTATTTGTGTGTGTTCTCTTTGTTGCTCTGATGGTCAATCTTTGCTCTTCATCCCGCTCAGCTCTTAGCTCCATGTGATGGGGCGCCCTCTCCGCTTTCCCCTTCCTCTTCCCTAAAGTACTTTCTCAACATCAGCTCCTGCTGGCTCTCTGCCTCCTGCTGGCTGCTCTTTCACTGCCACTTTTGGTGCATGAAACCTTGGAGTGCCCCGGGGCTCGTGCTCTGCCCTTGCTCTTGGCTGGCTACACCCTTGCCTCACCACTTCAACACCCACCTCCACACTTGTGTACTTCTGACAGGGGCCTTTCCTGGAACTCCAGCTTCAGAAATCCAGATGCTGTGTGAATACCTAGCAGATCCCTCAGACTTAAAATTCTTAAACCATATTCTTGATTCCCTTGTTCAAGTTCCCAACCTGCCTCCCCATCTCAGTTAATGACAATTTCATTCTTCTGGATGCTTTGCCAAAACCCTTGGCATCATTCTTGCTTCCTCTTCTTTATCCACACTCCATCCCAGTCTGTCACCAAGTCCTGTCAGCTCACAGTTCGGGATATATATGATCTATACATTCCTGTCCCACGACGCCCCCACCCCACCCTGACCTCTGAGTCTGTGATGCCCCCAGAGCAGTCCTTCCAAGCCTACATCAGATCACACCCCGCCTCTGCTCAAACCTTTCTGTGTTTTCCATGTCTCAGAATAAACCCAAACCTATTTTTTTTTTGAGATGGAGTCTCACTCTGTTGCCCAGGCTGGAGTACAGTGGCGCAATCTCAGCTCACTGCAACCTTTGCCTGCTGAGTTCAAGCGATTCTCCCACATTAACCTCCTGGGTAGTTGGGACTACAGGTACGCACCATCACACCTGGCTAATTTTTGTATTGTTTAGTGGAGACGGGTTTTTGCCATGTTGGTCAGGCTGGTCTTGAATAAGAAACTAGTAAGTAACATTTCTGGTAACTGAATGACTTATCTACTGCTAGACCTGTCTGCATTGACACTAGGCTTTTTATGGTGAACATAGGCATATTTGCCAAGTGCTGTGTTGAAGCAGCAATTAAATAAATAAGGTAAAAGAGTAATTAAATTAAATGAAAAAGGTAAAAAGTGGCCGGGCATGGTGGCTCACACCTATAATCCCAGCACTTTGGGAGGCGAAGGTGGGCAGATCACGAGGTCAAGAGATTGTGACCATCCTGGCCAACATGGTGAAACCCCATCTCTACTAAAAATAGAAAAATTAGCGCCTGGTGGTGGGTGCCTGGGATCCCAGCTACTCAGGAGGCTGAGGCAGGAGAATTGCTTGAGCCCGGGAGGCAGAGGTTGCAGTGAGCCAAGATCGAGACCACTGCACTCCAGCCCGGCGACCGAGTGAGACTCCATCTCAAGGAAAAAAAAAATGTAAAATATTTTGGAAGGAGTTTGAGCTTTAGAGATATCTAACCTGACCTTGACTGTTTCTCTATGTGCTGTAAGATGTAAGTTGATTTTCAATGAGGTATTCATCCCATCCCTGCTTATGATTTATGTATATTCTAAGTAATATGCTTAGAATGTAGTTCTGCCTACCATCATAAAATGTGGAGTTAAAATAAGATCCTTGTCAAAACATTGTCAGGCTATGAAAGTTAACATTAAATGATTTTAAAATGTGATCCAGAGTTTAAACTGAAGTTTTGAAATTCATAAAATACATAAGCTTTTTGAGGATTTAAAAAAATATCCATTACACAATAACTTTAAAATTACATTATATGATTGCTATCTTACCCTATCTTGGCCAAGAGCATTCAGCCTGAGGATACTGAAAAAGGGTCAAATTATCCCTTCCCTCTGTAAGCTATAGTTTAGGAAATTGCAATTATATAGGGTCGTTTTAAAGGTTTTAGCAGTGTTTGCTATAATTACCATATTGTGCTGTTCTTATACAAAGAAAACATAACAGAATTTTGAGCTGGGAATATTGGGAAACTAATCATTGCTAAAGAAAGTGCATTTGCTGAACCTTCCTGTATTTTTCTTAGCATCTTTTGTGGGGTGAAGGAAAACAGATTATTAGGGCTTTCTAAAAGCCTGAAGCCTCCTGCTAGCCATAGCTATGAATGTTGTCTTAGCCATTAATGCTTCAGTATAAATAATATGAATTTAAAAACTTCTGAGATTAAAAGTAAATTGTAAATTACGAAGTGCTTGGGTATCTAGATCAAAATAAAGTAGAGTAAAGAAGTGACGTGGAATGATAAAGGAAGACTCCATGCAATAGAAGAATTTAGGAAAAACTGAAAACTTGAAACTAATAGTGAGCATCGCATTAAATCACGTGACCCTAAAGGTACATCCAATATATAAGGAACACAGCAGCATGCCTGTACTCACCATTATTATTCATCATTCTTCTGAAGCATAAACAAGAACAATTTCAAAAATTATAAATAGTGGAAAGGAAGAGACCAACTTATCATTTATGTACAGAGAGATTATATTACTAGAAAGTTCCAGAGAGTCAACTGAACATTTATTTTAAATAATAAAAGTTTTAGTTTGCTACTGTATGTAATGTGAATATGTAAATGTCAATAGTTTTCTTTTTTTATTAGCAATAAATACATACCTGTAATGTAGCAAATGTCCTATTTATACATGTCCGGCAAAGGATAGGGTACTTAGAAAATAAATTTAGGAAGAAATGAGCACATAAAAAAAAAACTATAAAATTTTATTGAAAGACAAACATCAAGGCCTGAATAAATATGGAGACACATATTCTTGAGTGGGAATAACTGGTATTAAACAATCATCCTTCCTCTGTCAAACTAACCCATATATTACTATAAAATGACTACACTGTACCACGCACACTATACTATACTGCATTTACTGTAAAAACTGCAGAGGAAGATGAACTTCGTGGTTAAATTAATCATAGCATTTGTCTAGATTCTGCAAGAATGAATTCATGAGGATGGATTTAAAAGCTTTTTCAAGAATCATGATGGGAGATTTACCTAATTCTAAATATCAGAACAAGAGAACACTGTAGCAAAACAGTTAATACGGCCAGGCATGGTGGTTCACACCTGTAATCCCAGCACTTTGGGAGGCCAAGGTGGGTGGATCATTTGAGGTCAGGAATTCAAAACCAGCCTGACCAACATGGTGAAACCCCATCTCCACTAAAAATACAAAAATTAACTGGGCATGGTGGCACACGCCTGTAGTTCCAGCTACTCGGGAGGCTGAGGCAGGAAAATGGCATGAACCCAGGAGGCCAAGGTTGCAATGAGCCAAGATAGTGCCACTGCACTCTAGCCTGAGTGACAGAGCGAGACCCTGTCTCAAAAAAAACCAAAAAAAAACAATAGTTAATACTGGCACAATAATGAAGAGGAATAGACAGAGAGATCTGATAGCAGAGGAATACCCTAGACCATCCTGAGATAGACGTATTACATCATATGTAGAAAGTAGTAATTTGATAACATTTTAGTTTTCGTTTTAGTTTTTTTTTTCTTTCTTTCTTTTTCTTCTCTTTTTTTTGAGACAGAGTTTTGCCCTTCTCGCCCAGGCTGGAGTGCAATTGCATGCTCTCAGCTCACTGCAACCTCTGCCTCCCAGGTTCAAGTGATTCTCCTGCCTCAGCCTCCTGAGTAGCTGGGGATTACAGGCACACGCCACCGCGCCTGGCTAATTTTTGTATTTTTTAGTAGATAATTTTTATGAGATTCATATCTATATATGCAATGAAGAGATATAGAAGTATATCAAATGATCATTTTTATTTGCTTGGAGGGAGTGGGATCATGGTGACTTTCACTTCATACTTTGTGTTTTGACATTCTGAAATTCTTACAATTAGTGTGTATTACTTTTGTAGTTTTTTTTAATAAAAGGAAAAATAAACTTGAAAAATCAAGTAATTTGACATGCAGACACAGCAAGAATGACATTTGAGGCAGAGTGCAAAGAGCAGGCATGTGACTGTAGATGGCAAGTGCTGGGGGATTGTGGGCGTGGTTTCGAGTCGAAGACATCTGGAGGAGATGAGTTTCATCATTAGATGAAGTCATATTCTGGAGAGGAATAAATGCTAATCTGAAATGTTATGCTTTCAATTACCAGCGAGGAGAAATTGACAGGTTTTAAATAGTGGTTTCAGAAAGGCCCTCCTGAGAAGATGGCATTGAGGCGAGCCTTGAAGAAGGCCAGAGGGGAGAAAGATTGGTCTGTGTTCAAAGAATCAAAATAGTTCTGCTAGCTCAGAGACAAGGTAAAGCAGATAGACTGGAGTTATATTCAATGTCTTTAAAAGTCACAGAGAAGAGTTAGTATAGTTTCTAATCCATGAGGACTTCCTGAATGATTTTGCCAGGACTGTACCTGAAGATGCTGTTTCTTTCCAACCCCACCCCCCAATCAGATAAGTCATTCCACTTTTCTGAAGTAGAACAAGAGAAAGGAAAGAGTGGACAAATTGTTATCTACTGGGGCTCCCTCCTTAGGAAAGGACTCCTTCGGCAGTTGGAGATGTGCACGTAATATAACCGGCAATGCTACTTCTGGGTGTATCTACATGGCTCAGCTCAGAAACGCAGAATGAAAAAGTTGGTTGTGGTAGTGTGTCGCATTTTCGAAATGCACACAACACAATGCTATATTCTGTTTGTGTGTGTGTGTGTGTGTGTGTGTGTGTGTGTGTGTAGAAAAAGTCTGAAAACCGGATCTGCATAAGCTCTGAGTTCGTAGGAGTTGTGACCATGAGAAGTAGAGGGGTGGGATGGGTACATGGGATACTAAGCTCAGCTATGTTGCTTTACTTCCCTGAAAGAGGAACAGTCTTAAGCAGACATGGTAAAATGTTAATGTTTGTTAGTTTCAGGGGTGGGGAAGGAAATTTAGGTCTGTAATTTAGGAGAGAGGTTGAGGCCAGAGCCACGATCGACAGTTATGATGAGTATGTGGTTACATCTTCACTTGTTTTTAGAACTAAATCTGGATGTTAATGGCCATGTTTAGTGAGCCAGGGGCCTTACATTACTTTCTTGCAGTAGTGATGGCTTTTGTTTGAGGCCATACGTATTCCTGCATTTCCCTTGGGATGAATGGCGGGATGCAGGCAGTAGGTGACTCGGGTGAATCACCTGACTTGAGCAGGGCTAAGACTCTGCAAATGGAACTCAGATACATGGACAACGGAGTGAGATTTGTCAGTGGTTACCCATGCAGTCTGCTTTCCAGGGACAGTGAGCACGGCTTCTTCATTTACCCAATGCTCCATATTCAGCACTGAGATGCTCAGTTAGATTTTGTGTATTTTTTTTGTTTTGTTTTGTTTTGTTTTTAGATGGAGTCTCACTGTGTCGCCAGGCTGGAGTGCAGTGGCTCTATCTCGGCTCACTGCAACCTCCACCTCCTGGGTTCAAGCAATTCTCCTGCCTCGGCCAAATGAGTAGCTGGGACTACAGGTGTGTGCCACCACACCCAGCTAATTTTTGTATTTTTAGTAGAGACGGGGTTTTACCATGTTGGCCAAGATAGTCTCGATCTTTTGACCTTGTGCTCTGCCTGCCTTGGTCTCCCAAAGTGCTGGGATTACAGGCGTGAGCCACCGCGACCGACTGCTCGGTTAGATTTTAATGAGGTTTTAAATTTTTTCATATGTTTAAGGGTTTCTGCAAACAAACACACTAAATTGTAAATACCAGCAATCTGAGTACCTTCTTTTGATTTTTTTCTCCATATTGTTTAGTCCCTTTTTCTTTGTTTGTTTTATAACATTGCATAGATGTTTTGGTTGAGAGGAGATTGTTTTTACTTTTCAGGGACAGGCAACAATTTCATGATATAACTTCTAAAAATATTTTAAACAACTATGAAAATAGGTTTTTCTTCCAGAAAACCATGTCTTCATTTGGCACAGACACAAACAAATGAGATAGAATTTAGAGTAAAAGCAGGTGGTTTTTTTTTTTTTTTTTTTTTTTTGGTTCGTTTGTTGTGGTGTGTGTGTGTTTTTTTTTTTTTTTTTTTTTTTTTTTGAAATTCTTGCCCGGTTGCCAGTGCTGGAGTGCAGTGTCATGATCTTGGCACACTGCAACCACCACCACCCCGGTTCAAGGGATTCTTGTGCCACAGCCACCCAAGCAAAAGCCAATC